>VYZX01010480.1:25827-56085 GCA_013401335.1 Brachypteracias leptosomus
GCCCTGCCCAGCCTGGCACAGCCCTTTTGGGGAAGAACAAAGAGCTCGGGGGCCGGGGTTTCGGCTGAGGCGCCGGGGCCGGGGGGACCCCGGCCCCGGCGCCTCAGCCGAAGCCCCGGCCCCCCCCAGCGCCATTTCCCGCCGGGCCACAGGGGGTTAAGGCGGGTTACCCACAATGCCTTGCGGCCCTTGCAACGTCGCCGGCCGCGGCGGGGGCAGCGACTGCGCCGTGAGGCTCCGGGATCACCGGTACTTTATTCCCCCCTCCTCCTTTTTATCTCCTTTCCCCGGGGGCTTCTCTTTCTGGGTGCGACCCCAGGAGCTGGTTTAGTGGGTCCCCAGCTCGGTGGGGCCCCCTTAATACCAAGGGGTTGTCACACAGGACGGTCCCTGAGGGAGGCAGGAGGTGGTAGTGCCAGGCTGGCGGGGCGGGGAGGAGGCCTGGGCGTCTCTCCTGCCCTTTATTTCATTTCTCCTGTTATTTATTTATTATTTCCCCCCCTAGAGAGGCCGGTGAGCTCGCTGGGAATCGGGCCATGTTCTGAGGGAGGCCTCCAAGGACTCAGCTCGGATCCAGATCAGAGAAATCGCCCTTCCCGCAGCTCTTGTGAAGCTCTAGGTAAGGCAGCCGCGCTTCTGAGCCTGCAAAACTCCACGGCTTTAAAAATCTGCCACGTTCTCTGATATATATTTAAAAGTGAAGCCCCCCTGCACTGTGGTGATGGTGGCAGCCTTGGGTTCAAAGCGTTTCTTCAGCTGACAAGGCCCCAGTGGCCCTGGTGAGACCCGTTGGGAGCCTTGAGAACCACGTCACCCATTTAATCTGTGTGTACTATATTGCAAAGCCCTTCATAGGTGTGTGAAGCCTTTCTGCTGTGTGAATCTGCTGTTACATCAGGGGAGCAAAGTCCTATTACAGCTCATTTCCACCTAAAAGTGCCACTTCTGCCTTTTCTGCTTGCTTTTAGCAAGCTAAAGACTCCTAAGGTACCAACTCGCATGGTGCTTGTTTCAGTTTTGCTCTGGAAACTGATTGTTTGGGAAGTGAGAGTTTGAGATTGGTCTGTGTGAAGCTGTTTTCCACCTTGGTACCTTTGGTCTAAAATATTTATGTTCTTCCATGAAAACTTCCTCCTAAATGAAACGTTTTTGTTCCTGTTCACATCAGATCAAAACAATGTGTCTGCACAGTTGTTACTTCAGTATTTAGTCCTGAAACATAAACAGCACAGGGGTTATGTGCCCAGTCAGCTGCTTGGGCTCAGCTTTTGAGTGGGAAACTGATAATTTGATTACTTAGAACTCTTTGGGTAAATATAATTGAGACTAGACTGGGCACCTCTGAGGATGTTACCTGTTAAAAAGCTCAGAGTGTATCTTTCCTTGGTTCCCTTTCCTTTTGTTTCTGAATGATTTGGTGGAGGAGGAAGCTGGTGGCTGTAGTTTCTTTCTCTTTTTCTTGGCTGATGTGGTGTGGGTGAAGCTCTGCCTTCCCACCAGACAGACTTGTGTTTTGATGAGGGAACTTGGTGCCAAAAGTCTTACTTTTAAGAAATTTTTATATATATAAAACAATTATGGTAGACCCAAAGACAACTACTCCCTGTCAGTTTGGAGTTGGAGGTCGGAGGCTTGAACTGTGTGTGGATATTGGCTGTTGTAGGGTGAATGTCTCTGCTCTACACAAAATTCTTGGCTCACGTGGAATTGGGAGTGGGAAGAGGCTTTTCTCTTCAGCTCCAGCAGTGATTGTTTGCCATTGAAGCTGGAAGGCCTTTACATATGGTCAGCTTGTTTGTTATTCTGAATGAAAAGCTGGGAAAAAGGAGGGAAAAGTGGTAAAGGGAGGATAGTGGTGAGGGAAATGTTAATGTACAAGAAGGCCCTGGGGAAATACAGCCCTGAAGGGGAGTTGGCACACAAGGAATATAATAAAAATGGCAGAGAGGAGGGCCCAAAGTGTGCAGTGTTCTGTCTGGATATTACTACAAAGTGATTTTACTTAATTACTGTGCTGCAGAGGAAGAGTTTTTCCCTTATCTTGCCATAGGGGAGTTGACAACGTGGGTTTTGATTGGTGTCAGTGTGTTTATGGTCTCTGTTTTGGATATGAACAGATATATTTTAAATGTGCAATTTCCCTCCTTACATGCATGAAAGTTTTGTAGAATGAAATGTTATTCCTGGGATGCTATTGGCAAAAGTGTTTCATTATACAAGGGGTCACTTGCCATAATTTTGTTCCTTTTCCTGAAAGTTACACAATTTCCATTTGATTGATAAAAACAACTCTGCTTGGTTTTAATGCAGGATGACAGGAAGATTTTACTCACCATTAATTACAGTAACCTTTTCAGTCTAAAGCACTTTTTTTTTTTCTTTCCACAACTCATCAGGTTTTGTTTAACACAAATTAATTAAGATTGGAAATCAGCATGTTCTAAATGTCAGTGAAAATGAATCCCTTAAATTGCACAGCATTAAATATTTGTCAACAAGATGTTTAGGAAGGAAGAAGTGCTTTAAATAAAAGGCTCTGATTTCTGCCACAAATAACAGTGATCATACACTGGTACAATATTGAGCTTATTTCTTTCTGAATCATGTTGGTGGTTTATATAATTGTATTTATTGTACCACTGGGGTTGCAGCTCTTCTACTTTAGAGATTTCCAAGAAATTGCTGTTGTCACATTCATACAAATTTAATGGTTTCTTACCTGTAGCATTTTTCTTTGGCAAATAACCTTCCTTTGCTATTTAAAGATGTGTTCTCCCTCCATCCCCAGGCAGTTGGATGTAGTGCTTAATCATTTACCTTCTAAAATTATTGCAAGATTGTTAATCTTGGTGCTAATTTAAGGATTTAGGACTAGTTAGGCAAATAGCACAGAGAACAAGTGTTGAAGACTTGCCTCTCAGATCAGTATTTGATGAAAAAAGTGACTTGCTGCTTTTTGCTTCTTGTCTTGACTGACCAGTGAGGTTGACATTTAGTAGTTGATGTGGTTTCTATTTAGCCTGGTGACTTCTCTGTCTTTTATTACATCTCAGAAGTTTGTTTTCTCAAGTAGCAATGAAAGGATGGGCTGGAAGTGAAAGGGAAAAGTGAATTTATTTATTTAAATATTGTGCTGCCAAATCAGTTGGAAATGGGGATTCATTCTTTCTCTAAATTGCAGTCATGTGCTGCACCCTGCACTGTATTTTTTTTTAAATCATGAGGTTTTTGTGTACTCCCAGTTTTCCAGGTTGTGTACTCTGTGTGAGTCACCTTTTTTTTCTTAATATGAGTTTTATCTGTATCTTGACACTGCTCTTTGCTGCTTGATAAAAATTAGAGTGAGATGATGCAGTCTGTCAGTGAGATGTGACTGTCTGAATTTCATTCTGGGTAAAAGGTCCCAATAATTGCCTTATTTTTTCAGAATTCAGTTGATGAGCAAGCTCAATACTTCTGGAAGATCTTTCTTTTTGGTGTCCTAGTAAAGTGCTTTTTTAGCACTGTGTTCAGCACTGTAAAGTGTAAGAGTTTCTGCTCTTTGCTTTCAGGAAGGGCAGCAGATGGGGCTGGTTTGGTACAACACAGGCCATAGAAGAGTTTCCATCTTCATCACCCCCCCCCCCCTTTTTCATCTCTGGCTGAATCACACCTTTCCAGTGAGTGAATGGAGATGAGTCAATCCCCCAAACCATAAATAAATGGAAAAATAAGGTTTGGGGGTTGCTGGTGGGGGGGTTTGGTTGGTTGGCTTGTTCTTCGCCAGCAGTTGGATGTGATTCAGTGGTTTAGATGGAGATACCTTTGTAAGGTGTCCTCTCACCAGTATCAAATCCTGGAATATGACTTAGTTTGGGTTTATTTTTCTTTTTCTCCCTTTGTAGAATCATGGCAAGTCCAAGAACAAGGAAAGTCCTCAAGGAGGTCAGAGCACAAGATGAGAACAATGTGAGAAAATGATCATCTTCTTTCCATTAGTCTTGTAGAACTAATTTTCTTTTACTTACTCCAGCTCTATGTCATGCTCTGCTACAACTAACACCTTTCTAGCACTAGTAGGGCTAACTACTGGTAACACAGAAATTTGGAGATCTCCCATTTGTGTGAGTTCCAGTAACTTACTCAAATACCTGTTACAGTACACAAGCCTTTCAGAAATTCTAGTGATGCTGTAACCCCTGGAGTCTGTGGAACAAGCACAGCTTAATTAAAATAATCTATTTCAAGTAGCTTGATTACATGCTACCTTAACTGTGATAGCCCATGGACAGCCTTGGTTTAATTTATATCCCCGTGTTAAACCTTGGATGGTGATTCCAGCCATTAGAACTGAGGTTGTTGCACTGCAGGAGCAATAAAGGTATTTTTTAAGAAACCCCCCTGCTGTAGTTTGCTGCCAGGCTGCAGTGTGACTGAGCACACGCTCCAAACTTCCAGTATTGCATCTTTATTTTGCCAAGGAAACCTCAGGAATTCAGTTTGGTTGCTTTCTCCTCCTTCAAGACAATATGGAAATGAAATCAAGTTGAATTCCTCACTCATTAATTTCAATTTGCTCCTCTATTTCCTCACTGGTTTGGGGGAGCTGGTACAGTAATTTTTATAATCCAAATTAAGCAAGTTAATGAGTATTTCCTCCCATGCAGCATAAATAAATATTTGAAGGAAGCTTATGCTGCTGGGGAAGGTGTTTCCCTTCTGAAATGATTTTCTGCCTGTAGCATTTCCATAATTTGAGTTTTTGAGCTGTGAGAACTCCAGAGGGACAAGCAGTGGCTGAGCACTGGAGATAATTGGTTTTTTCTCTTGCAGGTCTGTTTTGAATGTGGAGCTTTTAACCCCCAGTGGGTGAGTGTGACCTATGGAATCTGGATCTGCCTGGAGTGCTCGGGGAAGCACCGGGGCTTGGGAGTTCACCTCAGGTCAGCCTCTCATGCAGTTGGGTTTCCTCAGGGTGCACCGTGGCTACCAGCAATGTGGTGTTTCAGAAGGGTGCAAAATGTCTCAATTCCCACATTTTTGGGGCAGTTTTGCTTCGTGCTCCTCTCCAAAGTGAGCTTCCCCCTCTCTGCCTTTGGGGCAGGTGCTGCTGTGGAGCATCCAGTTATATAAAGCAATGTCTCTAGCTCCAGCTTGAGTTGTGCAGTGGTGTTTGGTGATGCTGCACTAGCCCTTGTGCTCTATTCTTTTAACCTTGTATGATTATTATCAGTTAAAACTGAAATAGTTCTAGAGCAGCTTGAGAATGGACCAAAAAAAAGTTTCTGGAATGTTTCTGTAGTATATGTGAGTGTATAAAACACTTCTGTTCTGTTCAGGAGGTATATTTAGCTTTGATTTTGTAATATAAATGATAATTTTTGTTTTTTTCCAAGCAACATACTCAGCTGAGATGGGAATCTAAGGAATAAGAACTGTTATGTGTTCTGGAAACTCCCAGTATGTGGAGATCTAATAGGGGCAGAGCATGGGATAGTTACTGAAATGAAAAAGGGAGAGAAAGTCCAGGAGGGAGATCTCCAAAGCAAGGAGCCCCTTCAGGACGTGCTTTGCTTTTCAAGGGGTGCTTTGAAGCTCATTAGTGAGCAGAAATTGCATAAGAAATGAGAGTTTGGAACTATTCCATATGTTACATGAAAGAAAAAATGAAATGACTAAGATGAGGGTATGATGAAAGGTAGTTCTTTAGGGACAAAAAGAAAGAAATTGGTCAAGATGCAAGTTTTAAAGAGCCTCCCTGAGGATGATGTCTCACTTTTTTTTCTCCCCTGTGACCTTGTATTTAAGGCTCCATTTGGGGTTTTAGATGGTTTGTCTTTTTTTTTATACATAAGTTTAATAAGCAGTAGGAAGAATTTATGGCTCAAAGCAAAGTTGAGATGCTAAATGCAGCCATAAATGCCCTGGGATGAGCTCAGGTTATAGGATGGGCTGTTTTAAACAGTTGAGCTGTCAATACCTGGTGGTTGTTATGAGCAGATGGATGGAGTGGGACAGGAGGTGTCATAGGATCATCTAGATTGGAGAAGACCTTGAAGATCACCTAGTCCAACAGTCCTCACAGGTCACTTGAGTGTAACTGAAAATAGACAGGAAAAGAAAATTGCAGTGTAAAAAGTATGGGAAAAGTTTCTTTGATGAATTTCTGAAGAAAGCTGCTTTTTGTGTCCCTTGTCTTTTGTTGACTGTCTCCTTTAAGTGCCAATAAATGGAATGATTTTAGCTTGTTTCAATGAGGATCTGGCCACCTCCTTATGATGATCTTGGGAGAATATTCTCTACCATATTTATACTCCCAACCTTTGAGCTAGGTTACAATAACTTCTATTTTAGCTGGTTTTTGTCCCTGCTGATAGAGCAGGAAATTCTAACAAGCTGTGCTTGTAATGTTTGGTTTTTAAAAATGCTTTTCAGTTTTGTGCGTTCTGTAACCATGGACAAGTGGAAGGACATTGAGCTGGAGAAGATGAAGGCTGGAGGGAACAGCAAATTCCGAGAGTTCTTGGAGTCTCAGGATGACTATGATCCCTGCTGGTCCATGCAGGAGAAGTACAACAGCAAAGCTGCAGCTCTTTTCAGAGATCAGGTGAGTTCAGGGGGGTGTGTGTGTGTTTCTCCTCATCCCCTGCTGCCTGGAAATACCAAAGTACTTTGGCAGCACTTTTCTGAAGGGGAGTAGCAACCTTTTGAACCTCTGCAGTGGTTCTTGAAAGGGGTAAGTCTCAGAGTGCTTCTTCCCAGCTCTTGTAACAATTGTCTTTAGAAACTTTCTTCCCTCCTTTAGCTGGGGTGGTTGTTTTTTTTCACTGCTGCAGTTTGTTGCAGTGAAGCTGTCCCTGCCCACAATAGACCCTTTACTACTTCAGCAGTCCAAAATCCACTTTTACCCAAGGTGATTGTTGATAAATCTTTTGTGTAGGTTGTAACAAAATGGTAAATTAATTTGCCAAACACTAATGAACAAATAAATGAGTTGTTATCATTCTGTGGAGGTTTGGAATTCCCAAAAATGGAGTGACAAATGACTTGAAGTCATGAACTTAGAGATGGACAAGGATACTCTGTTTTTATGCTGGTACATTCTCTGCTCACTGGGATATCCACACAGCTTTGAAGGGAGTTGTCTCTTTGCCTCTTCAGAAGTTGCTGGGAATAGGAGCTGGTTGGCTGGAGTATCTTGAAAGTAAAGAATTCACAAGTTCTGTGCTGCAGGCCCTTTAGTATGTGAAAAGGGGAGTTTCTGTGGCAAGGCCTTTGGGAATTATGGAAGTTAGGGCTTGGATTGGAGGAGTGGGGTGGGATGAAGAGATGAGTTCAGGTCCTTTGTTTGGAGGAGGCAGAGAGAACACTTGAATTCTGTGTATGTGTTCTAGCTGCCCTGTGCTGGAGAATAAATCCAATAAATCCGCCTCTTTCTGTTCCTCCTTTATTCTGTGATTAGTGCTTATGTCTCTTTATCAATCCAGTCTCTCCTTTTCAAACCAAATTTGCCTGTTTGAAGAAGTTGCCTGAAATAAAATCAGTGTTCAATTCAAGATTACTGGCTTGAGATTGAGGGGGAAAAAAAGTGGTTTCTTGTGAAAACTAATTAATTGATGTATGCAGAAGGCAGAAAATTGGCAAAATGACCTGTCCTCACTTCAGGACCAGTGTGAAAACTCTGACCTAGCATTGTGATTATTTTCTTACCCCTTCTAGGTAGCAACAGTAGCTGAAGGCAAGGAGTGGTCCATTGAAACTTCTCCTGCCCGGAACTGGACCCCACCCCAGCCTAAAACCTCCCTCTCCTCCACTCATCGGTACGTATCCTTGGTATCTGATGTAGATCATCCAGTTCCACCCCCCTGCCATGGACAGGGACACCTCCCACTAGACCAGGTTGCTCCAAGCCCCATCCAACCTAGTCTTGAACACCTCCAGGGATGGAGCATCCCCAGCTTCCCTGGGCAACCTGGGCCAGGGTCTCACCACCCTCAGAGTGAAGAATTTCCTAATTTCTAATGTCAATCTCCCCTCTTCCAGTTTGAAGCCATCACCCTTCATCCTGTCACTCCAAGCCCTTGTAAAAGTCCCTCCCCAGCTTTCTTGTAGGCCCCATCAGATACTGAAAGGCCTCCAGAAGGTCTCCCTGGAGCCTTCTCTTCTCCAGGCTGAGCAAGCCCAACTCTTTCAGCCTGACCTCCCAGCAGAGGGGTTCCAGCCCTTCCATCATTTTTGTGGCCTCCTCTGGACCCTCTCCAGCAGGTCCATGTCCTTCTTGTGTTGGGAGCTCCAGAGCAGGACACAATACTTCAGGAACAGATCTTTTCCTTATGGTGCCAATTACTAGCAGGAGGATCAAAGCTGGACTGCAGCAGTTTTGGGTTTTATTCTTTGCTCTAAAGAATCAAGTTAACAGAAAAAACAATTGTCAAGCAGGGGAACAAGCTCTTCATGCCTGGCCATCACCCAGGCAGTGCAGGGCTGGCTGTGCTCTGAGCACCACTGTTGCTTTGTTCATTCAGTCCTTCAGTGGCTTTTAGTGGTTGCATTAGAGTTCCCTGCTTGAAATAATCCATTTTGCACCTGTATTATGGTGATCTATGTCAAGCAGCACTGCTGAGCTAGTGGCTTTTGCTTTCTGTGCTTTGATTCATAAATCTTTCCTTTCAGTAGCTCTGCTGGACAATCCCAGACAGCAACTGCCTCTTCTGACAAGGCTTTTGAAGACTGGTTAAATGATGATGTCAACTCCTACCAAGGGTAATGCAATATTTAGTGATGTTGGGAGTGCCTGGCCCCCTCTAGTGTAAGAAAGAGCTGGGTGTTGTACTACAGTTGCACAACTAGTTAACATTTACATAGTATTTATGATTAAAAATATCTTTTATCATATATTATCAACATAAGGTGAGGGAAAGTGCCTCTTAATGCATTGGTGTAACAAAAATGTTTGAATGGCATTGAAGAAAGAGCTGGTAACCCAGAATATTACTGTGGTGGGCTCCAAACCAGGGAGTTTTTGGTGTCTATAGCACCTTAGAGTGATTTGAGTTCAACAGGGGTGTTTATAAAGCTAACCCAGTTTTCTTTCTTTCCTTTTCCTATTTTCATGTATTAGGATTTACTCAGGCTTCTGATGCCAGTGATCTGTTAAACCTGGAGGATCATTAAGGCCACACATTAGCTTGTGTAATGTGCAAGGGCTCCCCTGTGGCTCCTTGGTTAGGTCTTTATGAAGTGAGTGGGTTTCCATTTTGGGTGCTAGGTGCTTTGGGACTCTATTTTCTAGATGTATTTTCAAACAATTGTCATTCTTTCATGCTTTTCAGGTTCTCTTTAATGGTTTTAATGAACATGTGCTAATACAGATACTTCTTCTTCTTCTTTTTCTTATGGTCGTGGCCAAGAAAATCGTTACGTGGGGTTTGGGAACACAGTGAACCCTCCAAAAAAAGAGGATGATTTCCTGAACAATGCCATGTCTTCATTGTACTCGGTAAGGAGCTGCTTGAAGCTTTCTGTGGCCTGAATTTTCTTCTCTTTTATCCCCTGTTATGGTAGAATATAAATAGAGAAGAGAAACTAAAGACTGAAGGTCGATACAGAGATGCAGAATATTGGTTGTATTCTCAGAGTGAAGATACTGATGGACTTAAAAAAGCCAATAAAGGCAGAAACTTGAGCCAAAGTTAGGAATGATGTCTGGTGTCAGCTCAAGGAAATGAGGATGGAGCAGCAGATTACAAACAAAGACTCAGCAGGGCTTGGAGGGGAAAAAAAATATAGTAATTACCTGTGAGGCTGGTAGTACTTAAAATAAATGAACCACGTTAGGAGTGTTCAGGGGAAAACAAGGGAAATATGTGTGTACATGGGTGCCAGAAGCCCTGAGCAGCAATGAAAACATTTGAAATTCTTGTGACAGGGTGTGAGGAGATAGCAGCATATGGCTGAACAGTTGTCACATTAGAGTGGAGATGATGAAAGCTGCATTGTTGATGGAAAATGGGAATGAAGTCAGAGGCAGGCAGGGACGTGCTGGTGCTTTGATAGGCTGCAGAGTAACAGTGCTGAGCAATATTGGGGATTTGGAGTCACTTGGAAATGCAGTCAGGGTTTCTACCAGGGTTTGTGGCTTTCTGTGGAGCCTCAGTGGTCTAAATGTCCACACCAGGTTCCATTGCTGCTTTTTTAAAAAAAAAATAGAATCATAGAATCGTCAGGGTTGGAAGGGACCTTCAAGATCATCCAGTCCCACCCCCCCTGCCATGGGCAGGGCCACCTCCCACTACATCAGTTGCTCACAGCCCCAGCCAGCCTGGCCTTCCAAATGTCCAGGGATGGGGCTTCCAGCACCTCTCTGGCCAACCTGGGCCAGTGTCTCCCCACCCTCCTGGGCAAGAACTTCTTCCTAACGTCTCATCTCAATCTCCCCACCTCTACTTTTGACCCATTCCCCCCAGTCCCACCACTACCTGCACCCTAGGAAGTCCCTCCCCAGCTTTCTGAACAGAATAAATTCCTTAGAGCATAGAGAAAAGGTGATGCTTGAGTTGCAGGTGATCCCACACCTGTCATTCTATGACATTTTCTATGTCATAGAAAATATTCAGCAGATGAGATTAGAAACCACATCTGGAATGTGTTGCAGATGTGCTAAGGCAGCAAAGAGATGACACTGGCTTGTCCAAGTTACTGTCAACCATTATTTGAATGCATGTTCTCATTGAAACATGGTTAAAATGCCCTCTGGTGACCACAGGTACAAACTGCAGTGCAGAGTTAAGTCCTGTATTAGAGTGAGACCAAGTGGGAAACCTCATTGCAGCCTTCTAGTGTCTGAAGGGGCCTACAAGAAAGCTGGGGAGGGGCTTTTACAAGGGCTTGTAGTGAGAAGACAAGGGGGAATGGGTTCAAACTGGAGGAGGAGAGATTTAGCTTAGAAATTAGGAAGGAATTCTTCACTCTGAGGGTGGTGAGCCCCTGGCCCAGGTTGCCCAGGGAAGCTGGGGATGCTCCATCCCGGGAGGTGTTCAAGGCCAGGCTGGATGGGGCTTGGAGCAACCTGGTCTAGTGGGAGGTGTCCCTGCCATGGCAGGGGGGTTGGAACAAGATGATCTTTAAGATCCCTTCCAACCCAACTTATTCTATGATTTTATTTGTATATAATTTTCATCCAGGTGAGGAAACCCAATTTTCCTTCCCACATTTATTGGTGAGGGGGCAGCAATATTTTTCATGTAGCCATTTTTAGTACTATAACATCTGAAGCACCCAGATTTATTCAAGTAGCATCTGTTTTGACACAAATAATGGAAGTTCATCCATTACAGTTGAGTGAGAGACTCTAATTTCTTCTCCTAGTAGCAAATAGTTCTTATGACTACAGGCCAAGCTGTGATTGAGAATATTTTGACCTAATTTAACATGTAATACTGAAGACTTGGTTATTCACTGTTATTATTTGCACATATTTATGACATATTCTCCCTTTCTTTCAAGGGATGGAGCAGTTTTACAACTGGAGCAAGCAAAATTGCCTCAGCTGCTAAAGAAGGTGTAAGTAAATAAATATATTTCAGTGTAGTTCTTATAAACTCAGAGATTTTAGTGTTCTAATAGTGATGACTCTTTAAAAGTATTACCAAGACCAACTGCATTCTGCTCTTTGTGTATACATATAAAATAGGTGTATATTGACTGGAGATCTCTGCCTGAACTGTTTCTTGTGTTTCTGAGTGGATATTTTTGTAAATATTTCCACTGCATCAAGAAAAAACTCAACAAAAATCTTCATTATAAAGCAGAAATTTCAATCTGTGCCAAGTAAGGTCAAATTTGTGTTCTTCAGGAATTTAATACCATGTTAAAAGCTGCTGATGGTTAGGTTTATATATTTTTATTATTTTTTAATGGTTTTTTTCCTCCCTTTGACTTCTCTCTAACCACAGCATTTTTGTCAGTTAAATAGAAGGCTTCTTGGGCAGAGGTTGTGCCTGGAGGGACACTCTGGGGGAAACTGAGGCATGGTCTTCATGCTCTGCAAATCCACCCACTTAGGTGATAATCATTCAGCTCAATGTAGCCTAAAGCCAGAGGAAATAAAAACATAATTACATTTTACATAGAAAAGAGTGGAAAGAGATTGGATATTTCTGTGAAAATAATTCATTATAACTTTTTTTGGTTCAGTTTTGTGTTGTATTCTTCCAAACCTCCATGAGCATGAGAGTTCCCTCTTAGTATTCAACAGGTGGAGTGTAACAGTTCTCTCTTATTTGGGTGACATTCTGAAAGATAAAAATGCTGATACTCATCCCCATTGACCCACCAAGGTCTAGTCTATACTGGAGACCCTTTCTCCCCCCTGTTGGAAGTTGAGAAGCACCAATGCTTCCCCAGCTCAGTCTGCAGTGCCAGAGGTGGATGTTCCTAGAATCACAGGATGGTTTGGAGTGAAGGGACCTTAAAGATCATCTAGTTCCAACCCTCCTGCCATGGCAGGGACACCTCCCACTAGACCAGGTTGCTCCAAGCCCCATCCAACCTGGCCTTGAACACCTCCAGTGATGGAGCATCCACCTGGGGAACCTGTGCCAGTGACTCACCAGATTGCAAGTGATGTTCTCTCTGAAATGCTGGCAAAGGTTCTTTCATCTTGGAGAGGATCATGCAGCCTTTCTAGCCGTGTGTATTTAAACATCAAAGGGTTTATTCCTAATAAACTTGGATGGTTATGCTTCTTTTCACAGGCTTCCAGATTTGGATCTCAAGCAAGTCAAAAGGTGATTATAGATTTATCTCTCTTATTGACTCTAATTGGCTTTAAATGTCATGTGTTTGCCTGCACCAATTGATTTAGGCTTGAGCATCAACAGACCACTGTGTTTCTCCTTCACAGTGCTCAGTAAGTTTGTAGGTTCTAGCTTTTATTTCCATCAACTGCAGCAATCCAATTATCCAAGAAATAAACAGTGAAACTCCACTGTGTGTAACTGCCAGTGTATTGGAAAGGCAGCAGAACAAAATGCTTTCATTCATGCTTGCAAACTTAAAATACTCTTATTTTTGTGTGCCTTAAATGTGGTCTATCTTGAAGTAGTTTTCTTGGCACTATAATAGAATTCAAACCATCTTTGCATTGCTAAAGCTGAGCAAGATGTTACAATGCAAACTGCTTGATATTGTTATTAAATTAACTTGCTGTGTATGTTTAAAAATCAGCAATTACAAAAGCAAATCTCCTCCTGCAAACCAGGGTTATTACACCAGAGGAGTCACACCTGAATTACCCACAGCTCTGACATGAGCAAGATCTGTTTGCATGGAGAAATTTAAAATACAAATGGACAAATGTGTGAAAGAAGAAGATTTTTTTAATGTGCCAAAGGCCTGAGTGAGAGAGGGCTTCCCTATAGATGATATAGGGAGCTCTGCTGTGAACTTTAACTCTTCTTATCACCTTGGAGTGTTTTCTGATAGACATTGCTCCCAAGAAATGTGAAACTCTTGGTGTTCAGACACAGAGATGTTCATACTCCACATCCTAAGCCAGACTAGTGCATGTTTGCCACAAAAATGTCTTGTAAATCACCCACACTTGACACTTAAAGCTTTAAGGTACTTGCTGCTTGGCTTATGTAAGAACAACCAAGTGTTCTACAAGTCTCCCTCTTTCCCTCCCCCCAGCAATTTCCCTTTTGGAAAACTTTTAGTGTTAATAGTAAATGTAAATATTATATAGAGTGTAAAAGCTCATCACATCTACTGACAAGGACCACAGCAACATGGGGCTCTAGAGCCTCAGCTGTTACTGCAGCTTAAATTTTTGTTCCTAAAACATCTTTTTCACAGAGCAAAAGATGAGATTTAACATCTTTTGGGTATAATATATTATTTAAAAATCAATTTGGTGTCCAATGACCGAACATCTTGACTGGTTGTCTTGTCAGTAGATGTTAAAATGGTAAAAGGTTCACACTACTTGATTTGCCTGAAAGAAATGCTGCCAATTTTTTTGCTAAAAGCTGCTTCTACCTTCCTTGCTCTTTCTCTTTTGCTGTCTGGGTAAAGTTTTGGGGCTACAAGCAGCAGCCAGAGCCGGTAATGCCCTCACCTGTCTTCTTGTGCATGGCCCTCTTGTCACTGTTGGTGCTGAATATGTGCATTTAGCTCTTGAGCTGTCTGTTCTTTTCTTGCCTCCAGTCAAATCTGTTGAGAACCATGTTGTGTGTTTCATGTGGTGACATTTCTGAAGCCTGTTTGAAATAGGTGATGTTGGATAGAGATATCCAAGCTCTGCCCTCTCCAACGTGCTGTAGCTTTGGCCATGCTCTTCATCAACACAGAGGACTTGGGGGTTTCTGTTTGCATGTCTGATCCAGGAATGCAGAGCACCAAGAGCTACCCTGGGGGGGTTGAAGGCAGGCTCTTCCCTAACTGCCCCATTGGGTAGTGTTGGTAAGGGTGGGTAGGATGCTGTCCTAAAATCAGCCATAGTAAAGATGAAGAAACTATTTGAGTGGAGTTACAGTTGTACCCAAATCTTCCCTTTCATTATTTACAAAACTACACAGTGGGATAAGAGAGGAATTCTTCCTGATTCTAGCAATGACTTCATTTAAAACCAGAGGATGGTTTGGGTTGGAAGGGACCTTAAAGATCATCTTCTTCCAACCAGGAACACCTCCCACTAGACCAAGTTGCTCCAGATTTCATCCAACCTGGTCTAGAATACATCCAATGTTACCTTCCATCATACCTGAACTCTTTGTCTTGGTGTATTATGCTCTTCATTATATAACATAAACAGTTTGCCAGGTTTAATGGACTCTGAGGGATTTTTCAAAGATGAAAAATCTCCTTTCTTGTTTCCCTTTAACACTTCCAACCTTCTGTGATTTGAATTCATGTTCCTTACTGGGTGGAAATGGGGTTACCTTTTACCTTTGCCTTTTTAAATAGCTTTTGAACCAGTAAGGAGTAGAAATATTGGAGACAATGGTTGGGTAGATGGTTCTGTGGCAAAGGGAGAAGCTTTTCAGGCACCTGGGAACCTGTGGAGGAAAGATGCTCAAGGGGCTGCATCCCCAGAAGAACCTGACTGAAGGATCACACCTAAATCAGTGTTAGTGATAAGATAGAAACCCCCTACCTCTGATAAATTTAGGCATTATGTTCATCTCACAAGCAGATTGGCCCTTTTGTATTAATTGTGCTGATTCAGCTGCTAATCAGCATAATACAGCAATTCTGAAGAAAGGTTTAAATCAACCAAAGGCTTATTGTGGCAGTAGGGAAAGGAATGATTTCAGATGAAGCATTTCCAAACCCTTCTGTGTCTGAGAGTCTTTTTGTGATGTGTACCATGCTCTGAGATGTCTCTGAAGTACAATATCCTTGTTCTGGATTGCAGGAAATTTCTGAAATTCATGATTTTCCTCTCCCTGCAAACCTGGAGCTGCAAAAAACATGATAAAAATCTTCTGCCACAGCTTTGCCTCTTGTCTGTTGCTTATAAATAATTGGGCTGTTAATAGGTGACAATTGCAGCACTACATGGCAAGAGAATTAGTGAATAATTGGCCCAAAAGATCTAATCTCCAAGTAATTCCATTAATAAGGAAAAAATCAGAGTGGATGAGGTCAGTTCTTCCAAATACTCAGCTACAGGCATTAGCAAGGGCCCATCTTCAAGGCTGTTGCTGGTTGAACCATTGCTTCTGCTTCCAGGGCAAGGTCAGGCTTTGCTCAGGCTCTGGGCATCTCCAACAACCTATTGCCAAGTGTGTCTGGTTTTAATTTATTTTCTTTTCATGTTTTTTCTGCAGGCTTGTGCTGTGTGTGCTTCTCAGCTCATTCTGCTTGTATCAATCACAGCTTCAGGCTTCACGTGGTTTTTTGGAGGTCCTGCTGAGACATGAGCCTGCAGAAGCTCTTGGCTGTGCTTTTTTGTTTGGAAAAGGAAAATATAACTGACTTTTGTTTTTTTTTTTGCTTTTAAATAGGCCTCAGAGTTAGGTCAGACATTAAATGAAAATGTTCTCAAACCTGCCCAGGAAAAGGTAACTTTGGAAGTAGTAAATTCCTTGCAGATCATGGTTATGCTGATTTAGGGAGGGATTGTTTCCTCCTGCCCAGTCTGTCAGGGCTTCCTCCTGGTTTTTCATGTCCTAGCCCAGTAGCAAAGGAAAACATTGAATAATTCAAAACTTGATAAGGGTAATTTCCTTCCAGCATCTTTCCCATACCCACAAGAGTCTTACATTCTTCCCCATGAGACACTATTCTATAAATTTAATGCTTTCAAGGTGAGACAAGATGAAAACACACCCTAAATTTATCAAAAAATCAGTTTATTAATCAGTTATTAAAATTTAACTCTTACTATTTAACTATCCTTGAGCATCAATAGTGTTTTTACCCATCTCCCAGCATTTTTTTCATAGAATTCAGAGAAGCCTCTTGGAGCCACTTTAGTTCATCTACAGCCTCGTGGGGGCCAGTAGATTTTGGGGCAGAGTCTGATTAAGATGGGGGCAATTTATTAATAGAAATAATGACGTTTTTGCAACCTTTATTTGGTATTTATTCCAAATATTCTGGAGTCATGTTTTGATGAGCATTTCTAGTTGCTGTGGTGTTTGTAGCCAAGGATTCCCCCTAGTGTCAAATGTTGCCTTCCTGTTTCATGTGTTTTTGTAAAGAAAATGTATTTTTAAGTCTTTCCCATGTGTTGTGTGCTTCTAGAATTTGGATCAGCTCCAAAATGTCTTTCCTGAGAGTGTGGTGCTCTACTGACCTATCTTTTACCCCAAATATGTTGATTTTTGGCTCATTTTGGTCTCCTAAGAGAAGCAGTGCCACCAGTCTGGGATGGGAATTAATTTCCAGTTGGAAAAGAAGATTTTAATTACATGACAAAAGACTTTCTCTTGCATTACCTTTATTAATTCAACATTCTTTACAGAGCATTTCAAATCACAGGAGTAGGCTCTTAATTGCTTTTCTATTCCTTGGGATTACCCACAAGTTATTTCAGAGTGTTTAGGTAGGTTATTTTTAGGGTGCATTTCCTTGAGCTCATTTTTAATTTGTAGGACAACTTAATGAGGAATTTTGCCTTCTAGATTAAAAAAAAAAAAAAGTTTATTTCCCTTAGGATTTGGGGCTGTTAGATCTAAGTGTTACTTTCTGAAGTGTTCAGTCATCACTGCCTGGCACATATAAAGTCTATATAAAGTATAATATATATATTATATATAATAGAAGACTTATATAAGTCTTTATAAAGTATATAAAGTCAATTACTTTGGAACAGCTGCCATTTATTAATCAGTGAAAGGAATTAATTGCATTCTTATTGACCCAAGTTCAAGCCCTTTTAATATTGCCATAAACATGTATAGAAGATAGAAAATGAAATGGATCAGTAGGTTTTTAATCTCTCCAAATCTTTTTATAGAGTAAAACTAATTATAAAATGACACATTTACAGTGTTTGTTTTCCTGTTGGTGTTTTCTGCTCAGCATGAGTGTAGTGATGCCTTCCTCAAACTCTGTGCAGTAGAAACTTCCCACAAACTTCTAAGGATGAAGTTTCACTCCCTTAGAATGCACCTTAAATGTCATTTTATTTAGCTAAAGCTTAAGTCTATTTGGATTCAGTTGGGTTTTGGTTTTTTAACACTTATATTTTGAGTAAAAAACTAAAATAAGGTTTCAAAAATACTTTATTTTCTGACTAATGACCAATGCTTTGCTTTCACATAGGTGAAAGAGGGGAAAATATTTGAGGAGGTCACCGTGGGGGTATCCCAGTTGGCCAGCAAGGTATGAAGTGGCCTGCCTGCCTTGGAGGAGGCCAAGCAGCAAGCCAGTCTCCATATTCTGCTGAAGAGGTTTGTTCTTTTAGTGAAAAAACCCCCCCAACACAGCTTTAGTCTCTGCTTGTGCTGAATATGGACATTTGCAAAGTGTAAGTTGGCCTGTTGGGGGTCTTAAAAAACTTTATAGGTACAATAGAACCCTTGGAATGGTGTCACCAAGGGCATGATGTGAGTTCCATGACATCCAGTGTCCCAAACCTAAAAAGAAAATATCTCTAGAGAATATGGAGACAGCTTGTGTTACACTTGTGTGGTTAAACTTACTAATATTCTCTGCCCTTTTTTTTTTTTGTCTCTTTTTGCTGTCATTGCTTGGTAATGTGGTAAGTGCTTCTACACCTGAGGGCAGAAGTTCTGCACCATCTCCTGCCTATTTTGGTAACTTGTGTCTTTCTAACCCTGGGAAAGGTAGTGCTGGAAGCTTTAGTGCTTTAAGTGTTGGGAATATTTGAATAAAAGAAAAGATGTTGCTTGTTCTGGCGACTTCAAGTCTGAATTTTGGGATTCCTCTTCCATATTTATCACTTGGTTTAGTAACTTCAGAAGTTGTGTTTCTAGTCAATACCAGCCCATTATTGCCCCCAAGGGGTTCTCCTGGCAGTCCTGCTTGTTCTAGAAGTCAACTTCTGGCCTATTCTACATGGGCAGTGAAATAATGGTACTAAAAAAGGGTGAAAAGAGTTTCATAGAGCAGTAGAAATATCAATACTAGTTGCATGAAGCATAACATCAGAAAAAATCAGTGCTGTCCTTTAGGAAGGAGACATGATGGTGCCAAATGTATGTTCTTTACATCAACCATGGAGCTGCCTGTCAAAAATATTAGTGAGCTGAAATTTTCTGCTGAAATGTGTTCTTTTTATCTGAACGAGGGGAGGAATGTCTTGTGGTTTCTGCTGTTGCACTGGGAAGAGGCTTTGGTTCAGTCCAAATAAATGAGGGGTCTTTTTTCTCCTCTAGGTTCAGGGAGTTGGAAGTAAGGGATGGAGAGATGTCACCACATTTTTCTCTGGCAAACCAGAGGATCATTCTGGAAGGTATTTTATTTGTTATTATTTTCTGTGTCCCTTTACAACATGTAATTTTATTTCTTGTATTTTCTCTGCAGTTTAATGGTAGCAGCTAATTTTTACACATGAAGAAATTACCCTGTCTTTGCTAGTGTGTGATACAGGAGGAATTCAATCTAACTGTTTGCTGCTGACAGTTGTTAAACTGAGAACAAAATACTGCACAGCACTTTGGGTTGAAAATTCTTCCAGATGCCTTTTCCCTCACCCTGGGCCTGTTAGCAAAAAAATCTGTGAATTAGAACATTAGCTTATGCCATTTGGAGCAATAAATTCAGCTCTGCCTTTATCCTCAGTTTGTGTTTCAGCAGTAGCTTTATAGTTTTCTTTCTTTGTGGTCATTTTTATTGTTATATTTCTCATAACTAATTTATTTCTACCATCCTCTTTGTTTGTGTTTTAAGCAGAGGGGCAGTAGCTTTATAGTTTTCTTTCTTTGTGGTCATTTTTGTTGTTATATTTCTCATAACTAATTTATTTCTACCATCCTCTTTGTCTATGGTCACTTGCAGAGGGGCAGTAGCTTTATAGTTTTCTTTCTTTGTGGTCATTTTTGTTGTTGTGTTTCTCATAACTAATTTATTTCTACCATCCTCTTTGTTTGTGTTTTAAGCAGAGGGGCAGTAGCTTTATAGTTTTCTTTCTTTGTGGTCATTTTTGTTGTTGTGTTTCTCATAACTAATTTTATTTCCACCTTCCTCTTTTTCTTCCCCCATATCAGACCAGCTGAGGGAGACAGCTACCAGAACAGTGGAGGGGAGGGCTACCAGAACAATGCTGTAGATCAAAGCTTCTGGGAGACCTTTGGCAACTCAGACCCACCCAAAGCTCACAAATCTCCAAGCAGTGAGAGCTGGACCTATGTGGACAATTCCACTGAGAAGAAGAGCTCTGACAGCTGGGACGTGTGGGGCTCAGGAACTGTCTCCAACAACAAGAACAGTAACAGTGACAGCTGGGAGAACTGGGAGACCAACTGGGAGAGCACAGGAGGGGAGAGCAAGACCAAAAAACCTCCCAAGGCAACAAAAAAAGCATCTTCAGCTGAGGATGGGTGGGATAACCAGAACTGGTAGAACTCTGCTAACCCTGTTTGGCCCAGCTAGGAAAGGGGAGGCTCTGCTGGCTGCTGGAGGGGAGAAGGTTTTACATGCAACTGGAGTATTGTGGTTGAACTTTATTGATCTGTTACTTTTGTGCTTCCCATTCATTCTCCTTTCTTCTGTCCTGGTTTAGGGAGGAAAAAAAAAAAAAAAAGTAGCATCTGAATCTTTTTATGACATAAAGGTGGGTCTGCCTTTTTTAAAGATAATGGTAACTCTCTTCTCCTTGCACTATTGGAGCTGGATACAGTGACTTTCATAACATGGAAAAAAAAGTCAGTGCAAGCACATTTTGATGGCACAACCTTGCATGGGTAGGTTAATAACTCTTCAACCAGTCTTCATATAATCTGAGATGGCCCAAGGTGTTTAAGGCAAAGGAAGGTCAAGGGTGTCTTGAAAAGAGAGCCATTAAATAAGCAACCTGCAGCTGAACAGATGTAGTTCAAATGCCTTATGGATTGCTCTGACCACACTCAGTCTGGCAATTCCAGATGCTCTTTAAGCTACTTTTTATTGGAGCTTTGTTTTTAAACTTTGAGTTTGGTTTGGGTTTGTTTTTTTTAAAGTCTTTTAAAACTTATTTTCTCCCCTTAGCATTAATAATTATCTAGCTCTAGATTCCTTAGTTTGTGTAAACTCCTAATTTGGACCTGAGCTATCAAGGGATATCCAGAGTGGCTCCAGAGCTCCCTCTTGCTCAGTGGGTTTGGAGTTTGCCCACAGCCAAAAAGCAGTTTTGCTGTTCTTCCACACCTCCCCCCTCCCCCCAGCTGGAGTATTTTGTATAGTCTGGTTTTCCTCTGTCTCTCTTCCTTCTACCCTTTAATTTTATCTGTTCTGATAAAAATGAGATCTTTCTGCTGCTTACAGCCTTCTAGACATCTGTTTGGCAACTTGGCAGCAAAAGACATTTAGAAGAAAGATTCCAGTAAGAAAAAAATGGGTGGAAAATCTGAGAGTGTTGAGGAGAGAGGTTGGCAGCAAGCCCCTTATGAGGAGTTGTCTGGATTGAACAGTTAAATTTAAATTAAGCAGATGTTTTCCAAATGAATCTTCAGTGTGTCAAACTGTATCTCTGTTTCTATCCTGTGTTTTTTTTTTCCTGGATCTTGTTAAACACTATTTTGGAAGCTTTACAAACTCCTTGTCAGCATTAAGGAAGAGGAGATTCAGGTTTGACCCAACAAATTGCTTTGCATGACACAAACTGAACTGTGACTTTAACCACAAGGGTCTCTCACGTATCCCAGTTTCTTTTTGAGGGTGACTTGTGACTGTGCACTCAGCCCAGAAACAATCATCTGACTGGAAAACTTCAAATCATGGTGTTGTGACATAGTCTTGCTTTGCCACCAGCATGGAGCTCTGTGCTGTGAACCCTGTAAATCTTCCTACATGCCTGAAAGGCCTTTTCTTCTTAAAATTAGTTAATTCAGAGTGTTAAGGTACCTTAAGTAATGCCTCATTACTTTTTCTCTACAGAGCTTTTTGAGCTTATAGAGGTTAAAAAGGAAGGAAAATCATGAAACACCCCAAAAGTAGCAGATTTTAAAGGCTTAAGCCTGAGTAGCAGTAGCTCAGTTTATATCCTGATACTGTATTTCTAGTAGCATCTTTCAGAGGGTGAGCAAAATGTTTTTCTAGCCTTGCCAGAGTTGGGATTTCTTCCCCCCCTGCTTCTCCCCACAGTGAGCTCTCAAAACTCCTGCAGCAGGACCTGCTCTGGGTTGTGCCAGGCACCCAGGGTGTCCTTGCTGACACACTGATGGAGGCACAAGAGCTCTGGGTTCACCACCTGCCTGTGAACCAGGAGGTTTGCTCTGCTCCTTCTCCATAGACCTTCATTGCATGTCAAATCTGTTGCCTCCAGGTTGTTGGTTGGCTGCCCAGTTTGAAGCTGGGATGCTTGTCCTCCAAGGGCTGTGTGATGTGTGCCCAGGCCCCTCCACTCATCATCAGGCTTCTTGAAGTGTTCCAAGAAGCTGTGACAGCAAAATGCATCCAAGAGGATGCACTTTGTGGCTGCTGGTGTCTGTCCAGGGTGATGTGAAGCTGATTCAGCTTCCTGTGGACAAATGGATGATGGGTTCTCTTCCATAAACCAGGAGCTGGTAGTGGGGTGAGCTTGATTTCAATCAGTGATACTCTGATGTCTCTTTTCTCCTCAGCTGTGTGGTTTGCCTGGGAGAAAACTGCTTTATTTATGTGTTGCTTGCAGCTAGAATGGGCGTGCACCATTTGTTTGGTTGGTTTATTTTTATATCTCTTGAAACTTTTCTGTTCTGAATTAAATGAAGAGCCAGAGCCCTACTCAGGCAGAAGCTTTGGGTGGTGATTTTGCTTCCAGCTGAGCAGTGACAGGACAATTCCTGTCTCTCTTTTTGCAGGGCTGTAGAGAGGCAACAAAATGTGACAACTCCCTGAAGGTGCTAATAGAAGATACTAAAAAAAACCCAATAGAAAGTGTAACCACAGCCACAAAACCAATGTACTGGCAGGTCTGTGTTTGCTACACAAATGGGTATTTTTTTTTTTTGTTTGCCTGACTCTGCCCATTTTACCTTGTCTTCCAGAGGAGAAGATGAAATGACAGCATCATTTTTTTGGCTTTTTTCAGTGTACATGGCTGGGAGGTCCCTGCAGGTTGGTGGAATGCAGCCAAGGTGAGGGTTTAGGGGTTAGACTTCTTTTATTTTATCCTCCCTCCCCAAATCCTCTTTTTTTGGCTTGATTGTGAGCAGGGTAGACAGAGGCATTGAGTGCAGCTTGCTGGAGCTGATAGGTAAGGATAGAACTGGGGTGGTGTGTGGATCTTCAAGGCTGTAGTGTCCCAGTGAAGGGAGGGGGCTCCACTTCCCTTCTGATCCCACACTGGGTATTAATTTGAAGTCTCATAATTTGCCAGGAGAGAGCTCAGAAGGTGAAAGGACTGCTGCAGCAATTGGATGTTGCAGCATTGCATTTAAATTTCCTGGTGTTCCAAACTGGCTTATTCCTTGGTGTGGCTTCAACTTTGGAAAATAAAAGGCAGCTGGATTCCTACAGGGTGAAAACTTCCAGACATCCAAACCAAGTGCCACTTGCAAGTGAGTGAATGTTCCTGAACCAGGAACCTAATCCGAGGAGTTAAGGATTCTTTTAAAACGTTTTATTTTGGGTCTTGAAACCTGTTAATGATGATTACAATTCCAGAAGTGCTTGGCCAGCTCTCCCTCATGGTTGAGACCTCAAGGCTCATGCTGCTGCTTTTCTTTTCCAGGCCAGACTGTGTAACATTCCACGGGTTCATCATGTATTTATCAGTGTAATGATCTGTGCAATAATCCAACAACTGTAGGTAAAACCTTTGTTGTTTAATCCAGGATATATTTAAAGATACAGTGGTCCTCTGGGAGAACATTTCCCAAGGGGTTCTGAGTCTCACCTTCCTTTGGCAATGCTAAATTTCCCTGTGAAGAAAGTCTTGAGGAATCAGTGATTTTAAACAGAAATTGAGCAGCATTTGGGTGTCCCATTGTTAGAGTTGTGATGGCTTTGGGAGCTCTGGTTGTAGAGCCCTCCTTCCCTTCCAGGCCAGCAGGACCTTGGGCACTCCAGGAGTACTGTATCTTTAATTGTCCTGCTGTGTTTTTTGTGATGTTCACAGGAATGGCAGTTTCAGTGAACACTAGTCATTGTTCTGTAGAGTGGTACCGGACTTGAACTGCAGTGTCATCTTCTAAAGAGCATTATAATAAAGCAAAGAGATACAGAGCAGGTGCCTCCCTGGCTTTCCTGGGCTTCACAGCTCACTGGCTTGAAGGAACCAACCATTGGTGTCCTCTGAGGTGTCCCAGGGATGTGTCCTGGTTGCCCTCCTCCTGCACTCTAACCTTTTGTATGTTCACCAACAGGAGCTTTGCTTTGGCTCTCTCAAGAGCTGGTTGGCCATCATCACCTTCCCTCATCTCCACAGGCTTTGACCACTTCACAGGTAGCCCAGGACAGGCATCAGGACAGGGTGAAGGCTGTTGGCTTCTTAAAGGTTTGCAGGATGTGGCCACTGGGTGAAAACAAAGTCCTGGAAGGAAAGTGAAGAGGAGCTGGGTTGTTGTGTTAAGAAGGGGGAGACCTCACCCTCAGCACCTCCCTGCAAGGAGGTTGGAGCCAGGGGGGGTCGGGCTCTTCTCCCAAGGAACAAGCAACAGGACAAGAGGAACCAGCCTCAAGTTGGCCCAGGGGAGGTTGAGGTTGGAGCTGAGGAACAATTTGTTGGTGGTCAGGGCTGTGAAGGGCTGTGCCAGGCTGGGCAGGGCAGTGGTGGAGTCCCCATCCCTGGAGGGGTTTCCAAGGTGTGGAGATGTGGTGCTGAGGGCCAGGGGTTAGTCCACCTAGGCTGGGCTTAACCCATCTCTGTGCATCCCTTGGGCTGGAGCTCCTCTGAAGCAGCCCCAGTGCAAACCCTCTTGCAGCAGTTGTGAAGGGCTGGGGCAATGCTCCAGCTCCCATGGAAGATGCTCCTTCCAGAGCTGTGGTCAGAGGGACGTTGCTGGTGAGGAGCTTCACTTCTCCCTCCTTCCTCTAGAGGGGATTGTGTTCCTGTGTATGGCTCTTGGAGGAACCAGGCTTAGATGAGGTTTGGATAGCTGGGTGCAGGCTTAGAAATGTGTTCCTGCTCATCCTCAGCCCCACCTTGTCCTCTCTCTGCCTTTGACTTCCATGCTGTGTTAATCCTGCTCGCTGTGGATTCCTCCCCCCAACCACACACACATGCTAATGGGATTTTTTTGGTTTTTCCTCATGATGAGGAAGCTGCAGACTCATGGTAAGGAGCCAGGACAGGGCTGTCTTCTCCATCACTCCTGATACAGGTGTGGAACAGCAATAGCCAACAGAGAGGGGGTCTGTAGGGGTCTGTAGGGTCCTACAGGGGGTCTATAGGGGCCTAAAGGGGTCTATAGGGTATCTATAGTGGTATATAAGGTGTGTCTAGAGATATATAGGGGATTGTAGGGGTCTATATGTGTCTATAAGGTATGTCTAGAGGTATATAGGATATCTATATGGGTCTGTAAGGAGTGTCAGGGGTCTAGAGGGGGTCAATAGATATGGGTTGGCCCATATGGGTCGATATGTGTCTATAGAGTGTCTGTAAGGGTCTATAGGTGTCTATACGGTGTCTATAGGGGTCTGTAGGGGTCTATAAGGTGTGTCTAGAGGTATACAGGGTATCTATATGGGTCTATAAGGAGTGTCTAGGGTCTATAGGGGGTCCATCTGGGTCTATATGGTTCGACCCATATGGGTCTATATGGGTCTTTATGGGTGTATAGGGGTCTTTAGGGCATCTGTAAGGGTCTATAGGGGTATATAAGGTGTGTCTAGAGGTATATAGGGGGTCATAGGGGTCTATAGAGTTTCTATATGTGTCTATAGGGTGTCTATACATGAGGGGGATAGATCAGTGGAATGGGCTGCCCAGAGAGGGGGGGGAGGCCCCATCCCTGGAGTCCTTCAAGGTGAGGCTTGCTGGGGCTCTGAGCAACCTGCCCTAGGTAGAGATGTCCCTGCTGGTGTAGGGAGGTTGGAGCAGATGAGCTCTGGAGGTCCCTTCCAGCCTCAAACACTCCATGTTTCTATATTATGAGTGAAGGAAGCTGCAGTGGTGAGCAGGGACCAGCCCTGCTGCTCTGGGAGCACCTCAGAGCTCCTTCTGCTGAGGCTTTTATGGACACAGCAGCATCAGTGACATCAGAGTGGACTCCAGGAGAGAGCCCCAGAGCTGCTGGCTGGGCTGGTGTGTGTGCACAAGGGCAGCCTGTGTTCCTGCCGTGCTGGCACGGGGTGACCAGCAGGATAGAAGGATTCCTGGATAGAAGGAGCCTTGTTGGTGCAGCCCAGCACTCCCCACCCAGCTGTTTGCCTTGGACAGCAGCACTGAGGCTGGGATTTGTTCAGCTCCATCAGCATAAAGCCACTGGTGCTGCTGGCCAAGGGCAGCCCAGTGCACCTCCAGCTACTGCAGTGCCTTGTATCTCCTGCTCCTTCTTGCTCTGCCTCCCAGGAACATCTCAGCATCTTTCTGCTCTCACTATGCTTTGTACTTGGCTATGTGGAGGTGGGCAAAGCACACCCTGAAAGCTTGCACAGGGCTGCTGGTGTCTCTCGTGGTGTTGGGTCCCTGTCCCACCAAGGTGGGCAGTGGTAACCTCTGTGGGAACCAACAGAAAGGAGATGGACGTGGTGGGACAGCTTGTGCACATCAGTGAAAGCCTGATGTAGGACTCTAGAGAACCTAGAGGGTGTCAGATGAAGCCAACCAAGTCCACAGCTGTCCAAGCAGGGAGAAGGTGAGATCAACAGCACCTACAGCCCTCAAAAAGTGATTCTGCAAACTGCACCCTGAGGAAGGAGCTGCATGGGATCTACTTGGCCCTTGTGAAGATGTTACTGGGCTCAGCTCCCCAGCCTGGGCTCTGAGGAGACATCTGGTTTCCCCTCTGAAATATGCCACCTCTTGAGAATCCAGGAGCCCACCTATTGCCATCTAAAATCTCACTTCTTAAAACTGCTTCAACTTTGGGAGAGAGGTCACAGGAGGTAAGGAAGACACTGGAGGCCCAGGGTGCCAGCTGGTCTGTGAAAGCTGCTCCTCTGTGATGTTCCAGGGCACTGAGATGGTTGGGGAGTGCCAGGGCTGCTGGTCCCTCAGCTCAGCCTCCAGACAGGAGCCTCCCAGGGCTCCCTTTGAGTGCAGACCTTGGCTGTGGTGTTGGGCCTCTCAAACACTGACCTGAGCTTGATTTATTGTGGTGCAGGGGGAATAAACCCTGGAAGGAGCTGCCTGTGCTGCTGGGGGTGGTGGCTAACGAGCTGCTGGCTGGAGATGAGGTAATTAAAGGCAGCACTTAGCTTGCTGCTGCTTTCTAGGCTTCACATTGAAGCAGGATCTTCTGAGCTGATATCATTTCCTTCCTTTCCCCCAGCCCCACTTTCTCCATGTTCTTTTTTGGTAGGTTTCCCCCCATTTTTACATTTCTGAGGTTTGGTCCTTCATGCCAGGCACTATTTTTCACTCCTGCTTTAACTAAGGGAAGGGTAATTGCACACACATCTGCTGGCAAGGATGGAATCAACCATCAACCAACTCCTCCTGTTTCTCTGCTGAGCACCAGCACCTCCAGGTCAGCTCTGGCCTGCAGAAAATACCTCAAATAATGGAACGAGCTGGTGGTAGCTGAGGCAGGTGCCAGTAGCTGTCTGTGTGGTGCTACTAAAATCAACCTCCAAACAGCTTGGCACCAGCACAGCCCCAGGCTCATCAGTGCCAGCTCCTGCTAATTACAGCCTGGGCTTCTCCACCCAAGCTCTGCTGCAATGAGGAAGGGCTCGAGTTGCTCTGAGCCCACCTTGTAGCAAGTCCACACCATGGGGTGTTGCATGCACCACGCTCTGGAGAGCAGTGGAAGAGGTTGGGAGCAAGCCACCCATGCTGAGGTTGTGCATTGAGGGCTGGCACATCTTGAACCCTTCATAGGACAGTTACAGGGTAAGGAAGGAGATGCTCTGTCCATCTTACTGCTCATCCCACAGCCCGTGTGTGTCTGGAGCCTGCTGGAGTCAAGGTGTGATGATTTTAGACTAAAAGAGGGAAGGTTTTGGCTAGTTATAAGGAAGACATTTTTTGCTATGAGGGTTGCCCAGGGAGGTGGTGGCTGCCCCATCCCTGGAACCATTGCAGGGGAGGTTGGGGCTCTGAGTTGATGTCCCTGCTCCCTGCAGGGGGGGTTGGACTAGATGACCTTCAAGGGTCCCTTCCAACCCAACCCATCCTAGATCTACACCCCACAAGCAGAGAGGACCCTGTCCCCAGCCTGCTGGCAGCAGCCCTGTCACCTTCCCCCTCTCAGCTGGAGCCTACTTGGAGACGAGAGGGTGAGAAACCGGCCAAGCCAGGCTCCGATTGCAGCAGGCTCCTCCTCCAGGGACTCCGGAGAAGGAAGGAGACGCGGGGAGCTGGAACCAGCAACTCCAGCTGCCCACCTGCACCTTGCCAGCCGGGCTGGGGACGAGCATCTTCTCCACCCGCATCCCATGGGGGGTGCAGGACCCCCCCGTGGCTCCCTGGTACCCAGGACACATCTCCTGCCCAGCTCCAGCCCGGCATGGAGAGCCTGAGCAGCAGCCTCAAGAAGAAAGCCACGGAGCAGCACTACAGGGCAGAGGTGATGATTGCTGGAGAGCAGCTGAGGTAGGAGGTGTTGGGGCCCTTCTTCTAGGGCTCAAAGCTTTATCCTTGAGCTTTCTCCTCAGGTGCTTGTGTCTCCCCCTCCCCAGTATCTGCTGACCCTTCTTCACCCCCCAAACCAGTGCTGATCCAGGTCCTTTCCCATCTTACTTTGTCCTGCTCCTCTCTGGGCATCTCCTGCCCTCCTCCTCCAGGTGCTGGTGGGTTTAAGATGGCAACAAGTTTCTTTTTTAATCTCTTTGCATCCTTCTCTAAACCCACATCCTGATGTGGTGACACTGAGCAGCCTCCCCAAGGTCCTTGGGCAGGGGCTGGATGGGGCCAGCACCATCTTCAGGGGCATTTGGGATTTTTGGGGGGGACTTAGGAGGTTGTCCCATGGGTGTCATAGAATTGTCAGGGCTGGAAGGGACCTTCAAGATCATCTAGTTCCAACCCCCCTGCCCTGGGCAGGTCGTGCACCTCAGTAGTTGTGCACAGCAACATGTGAGATCTTCCCTCTCCTGAAAGTCACTTTGGGGAACTTCTGATTTGCAGCCCCAGCTCTTGAGAAACTTCTGAGGTTTTTTTTCTCTGAATTGAGAGAATTTCTTTCTCTGCAAGAAAACTTATGTGGCTGAGAAAACCTTGTCCTTGTGTATCTGGGGTCAGATATAGGGGTCTATAGGGATCTATACGGGGTGTATAGGGGTCTATAGGGATGTATAGGGGTCTTTAGGGTGTCTATAAGGATATATAGGTGTCTCTAGGGGTATATAGGAGGTTGCAGGGGTCTATAGGGTGTCTATAGGGGTCTATATGTGTCTATAGGGTGTCTGTAAGGGTCTACAGGGGTCTATAGAGATCTATATGGGGTGTATAGGGGCCTATAGGGATGTATAGGGGTCTTTAGGGTGTCTATAGGGGTATATAAGGGTCTATAAGGTGTGTCTAGAAGTATATATGGGGTTGTAGGGGTCTATATGGAGTCTATATGGGGTCTCTAGGGTGTCTGTAGGGTCCTACAGGGTGTTTATACGGGCCTAAAGGGGTCTATAGGGGGGTATAAGGTGTCTCTAGGGGTATGTAGGGGTCTATAGGGGGTCTGTAAGGGTCTATAGGTGTCTATAGGGGTCTACAGGATATCCATCCGGGTCTATAAGATGTGTCTCGAGGTATATAGGGGGTTGTAGGGGTCTATAAGGGGTGCATAGGGGTCTTTAGGGTGTCTATAGGGGTATATAAGGTGTGTCTAGAGGTATATAGGGGGTTGTAGGGGTCTATAAGGGGTGCATAGGGGTCTTTAGGGTGTCTATAGGGGAATATAAGGGGTGTCTAGAGGTATATAGGGTATCTATATGGGTCTATAGGGGTCTATAAGGAGTGTCTAGGATCTATAGGGAGTCCATATGGGTCTATATGTGTCTATAGTGTGTCTGTAAGGGTCTATAGGTGTCTATAGGGGTCTACAGGATATCCATAGGGGTCTATAAGATGTGTCTAGAGGTATATAGGGGGTTGTAGGGGTCTATAAGGGGTGCATAGGGGTCTTTAGGGTGTCTATAGGGGAATATAAGGGGTGTCTAGAGGTATATAGGGTATCTCTATGGGTCTATAAGGAGTGTCTAGGGTCTATAGGGGGTCGATATGGATCCATATGGGTTGGTCCCTATAGACCCATATAGATCGGTCCAAATAGGTCTGAGACATCATCCAGCCTCCCTGCCTCAGTTTCCTCATGGCTACCTAATGGACACCAAGGAAGATTCACATCATTAACTCCTAACCTGCCAGGCTGCAAGATCCCCAAAATACAATCAGAGAATGTTTGAGGCTGGAAGGGACCTCCAGAGCTCATCTGCTCCAACCTCCCTACACCAGCAGGGACATCTCTACCTAGGGCAGGCTGCTCAGAGCCCCAGCAAGCCTCACCTTGAAGGACTCCAGGGATGGGGCTTCCACCCCCTCTCTGGGCAGCCCATTCCACTGATCCATCACCCTCAGAT
>VYZX01010480.1:59628-89854 GCA_013401335.1 Brachypteracias leptosomus
TCTCTTCGCTTCTCTTCTCTTCTCTTCTCTTCTCTTCTCCCCCTTATTCCCCCCCTTTCCATTCCACTCTTCCTGTGTGTGTCCATATATAGCTGAATATCTACATATATATATATATATTTAGTCTCTACAGGCTGCTGCAGACCCTTGATAGCAGTAGCACACTCTTGGTTAAACATTTCTTATCTCTCCCCAACATGCCTCTAAAGTGACATCCCACTTGCTGATTACAAGCACATAAAATTGCCTGGGTGTGTTCTGGATGTCGTGGTGGGGACCATCCCTGCAGTTGCTGCTGCCTGGGTCTGATCAGGTTTAGACAGTGGGCTGTGAAATAAAAGAAAAGGTTCAAACCTCTAAAAATAGCAGGAGGTGGCTGCTGGAGGGTGGATTGTTCTGTTCAGGGAAAATCCATCCATGGGAGGATCTCTGGTGGCTTGTGGGGGTGAATCTTCCAGGTAAAGAGGGTAAAATCTGAATATGGACTTTGGAGGTCAAAGGCAAAGGCAGGAGCTGGTTCTGCAGGAATATTTGGTTTATTTTTTTACTTACCTGGAAGGTCTAAAAATATAGTTATTTTGACTCATAGTAGCCTGGGCTTTAGTTCCATCCATCAATTACTAAATCTTCATTCAACAAAAGCTTTTCTCTGAAGACTTTTGAGGCCTCAGTGTTTCGTAAATCCTCCAATAGAGGATAATCCCTTATTATCTGATAGATTTGGGGTTTTTTAGGATATTTAAAACTCCTAAAACTGTTGTTCAGCATGATGTGGTGTACACAGAACAAAAGGCCACGAGGCATTAAATAAAGGCAGGCTGCATGATTAATACCTTTATAAAATACACTGGCCTGGGGCAGAGCTGTGAGTTGAGATGAATAATTTGAATCCAGACACATCCTGGAGCTCCAGAGGAGATATTAATTAAACATCTCCCCTCTGAGGCTGCTGCATGCACTGGGTTAGTATTTTGGGAACAGTCATGGCTCTAGGGCAGAAGTTTGGCTCCTGGACAGATCTCCTGCCAAGCTGGGTTGGCTTTGGCTGGAGCACAGAAGATCTCTGTGCCTTGTGGCTTGCTGGGTTGTGAAGGTCCTTTTCAAAGTCAAAGCTCTCACCTGAGTAACCTTCACCTCTAAATGTCTTATTGTTGGAGTCACAGACTGGCCACAGTGTCAGGGCTTTCTGGTGAACTCCATCCCAGTTTGAACCAGGGTATATCAAGAGTGTTGCCCACTGGTGCTGGGTTTTGGTGGGCACATGGATCAGTGGGTGGTGCATGGGATCCACCTGGCACTTGTCTCTTGGACCTTGAAAGGTCCAGAGCAGGAGCACCCAGAGCAGCTCACACAGGAACACGTCCAGGAGGGTTTTAAACATCTCCAGAGAAGGAGACTCCACAACCTCCCTGGGCAGCCTGGGCCAGTGTCTGGCACCCTCACCATGAAAAAGTTTCTTCTCCTATTGATGTGGAACCTCCTCTGTTCCAGCTTGCACCCGTAGCCCCTTGTCCTATCACTGGATGTCCCTGAGCAGAGCCTGGCTCCATCCTCTTTTACATATTTATAAACATTAATAAGCTCACCCCTCAGTCTCCTCTTCTCCAGGCTAAAGAGCCCCAGAGCTCCCTCAGCCTTTCCTCCCAAGGGAGATGTTCCACTCCCTCCATCATCTTTGTGGCTCTTCACTGGACTCTCTCCAGCAGTTTCGTGTCCTTCTTGACCTGAGGGGCTCAGAACTGGACACAATATTCTAGCTGGACACAATATTCCATCTGTGGTCTCCCCAGGGCAGAGTAGAGGGGCAGGAGAACCTCTCTCGACCTACTCACCACCCCTTCTGATCCACCCCAGGATGCCATTGGCCTTCTTGGCCACAAGGGCACATTGCTGGCTCATGGTCACCCTGCTGTCCACCAGAACCCCCCCTACACTGCTCTCCAGCAGGTCAGCCCCCAATTTATACTGGTACCTGGGGTTGTTCTTGCCCAGATGCAAGACTCTACACTTGTTATATTGCATTAAATTTCTCCAGCCTGTCTAGGTCACACTGAAAGGTAGTTTCTCCATGCTAGGACCCAAATTCCCCTGTAGCACCAGCTCCACTCACTGACTTTTTCTCTCTAGGCTTCGTCTCCATGATGGGAAGCTCATCAAGGACAGGAGGTACCACCTCAGGACATACCCCAACTGCTTCGTGGCCAAGGAGCTCACGGACTGGCTGATCGACCACAAGGAAGCCCCAGACAGAGAGACAGGGATCCGCCTGATGCAGAAGCTGATGGACCATTACATCATCCATCATGGTAAGTGGGCTTCTCTGCTACCCTCTGAACCTCCCAGGGGGGTCTGGCCACTGTCTATGTCCACCAGCATGGTCAGGTCCATGTTCATGACCTTATGGGTGAGGGCTCCTGGAGGAGCTGGGAGGTGATGGGAAGGCTGTGAGGGGTTGGATCTGTGTGAAGCTGCTTTGCTCTGGGGGATGTGCCAGTTCCTTGTCCCACAGAGAAGGGACTTGGGCTGTGGGCTGCTGAAAGAGGGTCTGAAGTGGCTCCTAGTTGGAAGCAAGCTCAGTGATGGAGCCCCTATTACAAGAAAGATCTGGACGTGCTGGAACGTGTCTAGAGAAGGGCCATGAGGATGGTCAGAGGCTGGAGCACCTCTGCTACGAGGACAGACTGAGAGAGTTGGGGTTGTTCAGGCTGGAGAAGAGAAGGCTCCAAGGGGACCTTCTAATGGCCTTCCAGGATCTGAAGGGGGCTACAAGAAAGCTGGGGAGGGACTTTTGAGGCTGTTGAGTAGTGGTAGGACTGGGGGGAATGGCTCAAAACTAGAGGTGGGGAGGTTCAGATGAGATGTTAGGAAGAAGTTCTTGCCCAGGAGGGTGGGGAGACACTGGCCCAGGTTGCCCAGAGAGGTGCTGGAAGCCCCATCCCTGGACATTTGGAAGGCCAGGCTGGCTGGGGCTGTGAGCAACTGCTGGAGTGGGAGGTGTCCCTGCCCATGGCAGGGGGGTTGGAACTGGATGATCTCGAAGGTCCCTTCCAACCCTGATGATTCTATGAATCCGAGGAGCCTGACGCAGATGACAACCCCACCAAACCCAGCCCTCTGCTCTTCTCCAGGGTCCAGAAATAGCTGCCTTGAACCCCTGCACTGCAAACACTGTCTGTTGCCATCTGCTACTCGCTGAGCTTAATGCCCTTTACATTAAGCTGCCTTGAATAAAAATAAGCTGCTGGGCTTTATCACAGCAGCATGAGCTGAAGCAGCAAGTTCCCTGTTAACCATTAACACTTAAACCTGATTATTTTTCCATCTCTCCAGCTGAGGGTTCCCAACAAATCCATTAGTTAATGAAACCTGTGCAGCTCTGGCTCCAGTGCTGGTTTCATTGCTTATCGTGGCCGTGTCCCTCCTCCTCCTGGGGTAATTCCTGGCAGGACACCCAAGTTGACTTTCCAGCTTGTCTTGTGACCATTAATTGTTCTTAGCCCCGTGGAAACGGGGCTGGGTGTGAACCACAGCACTGGGGTAAGTGCTTTGCAATCCTCTCTAAACTCTTTGCCCTCTTCTCCGCTGGGATCCATGAGATGATCATTATTTCCTGAAGATCATTGTCTGTGCTGCCTCTTAATGGTCTGATGTGGTTTGAGCTCTTTCTTCTATTACCTGCTGGAAACTCGTGGAAATTGGGCTTTAGAGAGCAAAAACCACTTTGGTTTTCTGTGGGTACAGCCCTGGGAGGTTTTATGTCCAATCCCTGATTGAGATGAGATCTGAATCATAGAATCATAGAATTGTCAGGGTTGGAAGGGACCTTCAAGACATTCCAGTTCCAACCCCCTGCCATGGCAGGGACACCTCCCACTACATCAGTTGCTCACAGCCCCAGCCAGCCTGGCCTTCCAAATGTCCAGGGATGGGGCTTCCAGCTCCTCTCTGGGCAACCTGGGCCAGTGTCTCCCCACCCGCCTGGGCAAGAACTTCTTCCTAACATCTCATCTCAATCTCCCCACCTCTACTTTTGACCCATTCCCCCTGGTTCTACCACTACCCGACAGCCTCAAAAGTCCCTCCCCAATCGTTGCTCCTTTAGGAAGGTTCAAAATTCCACCTTTGGAAACAACCTTCTGGACCCACCTTCTTGCTGGATGACTCCCAACCCTTACTGTCCTGATTTCACACCAGACAACCTCTCAGGAGGGATGATCAACTCCACATCCTCATTTTGCTGCTCACCACAAGGGGAATGAAGTTTCACCAGTTTGCTCAGAAGAGTTGAAAAAATGTTAAATTTTTCCCAAGAAATATCTTACAACTTCTGAATCTCACTCCAGTGGATTCTGATACTTCAGTGAGGAAATATTTATGGTTTTTTTTTCCCCACTTTGACTAATTTTCTGCATTTTCATAGAATCATTTAGGTTGGAAAAGACCTCTAGGGTCATCAAGTCCAACCTTCACCCCAACATCTCCCTGACCCCCAGACCACGTCCCAAAGCATCACATCTACTGGTTTGTTGAACCCCTCCAGGGATGGTGACTCCACCACCTCCCTGTGTCAGTGCCCAATGTATTTTCTGCACATATTCTTTACTCTCTGCTTTTTAATTTATATTTTTTCATTGTTTTTTACCCCAAAGTTTCTCCTCCTTGCTTCAGATGGGTGGACCTAAAGAAAGTCAACCTGACTGTGCTGAACTGTGATTTATTTTAATTTTTGGACTGGTTTAGGGGGTTTTTGTTGTGGTTTTGTCTTTGTTTTGACTTGTGGCCTGGGAATCTGTTGCAGGCAAGTTTACCTCCAAGTATCCCAAATATTTACCTGCTAAATGTTGCATGCACTTTACCAGCCCTGCATTTATAGTGTTGCTCAGCCCCAAGGTGAACCTGAGGCTTTTCCTACAGATTTGATTATTCCAGTTGCGTGCAGCAAGCTTGGGAGAAAAATTTCTCTCTTGAGGTCAGTTTGTCCTGCAGATGAATTGGGCAGAGCTGGCACAAAATGATGTGGAAAACTGGTATTATTACAGGTATTTTTGACAGGGACAGAGGTGATTTTATGGGGGTTTTGGATGCAATGTGGTTTTTTTATCTCCTGTCTTCCAAATCTACTTATATGTGGCAGTAGCTTTCTTAGAGTTGTCTCAACCAGGTTTTTTTGTTTTCTTTAGTCTAAACCAAAACATTGACATTTAAATTTAATGTCAAACCAAAAAAACCCCCAACCCAAAAAACTTCCCAGTTTGTTCTAGTGAATATTTTAGTGTAGACTAAATGTAGACTTAAACTCAAGCTTTCCCAAGGTCTGGTTGTTGGGACTGAGCTCTACCACTGAATATCTTAGTGTAGACTAAATGTAGACTTAAACTCAAGCTTTCCCAAGGTCTGGTCGTTGGGACTGAGCTCTCCCACCAGCCATTAGTAAGCACCTAATTTGAGGACCAAAGGCTTGGTTGCTGGTTGCTCTGTGGTATGATGGGCATAGAGAATCAGAGAACGTTTGAGGCTGGAAGGGACCTCTAGAGCTCATCTGGTCCAACCTCCCTACCCCAGCAGGGACATCTCTACCTAGGGCATGTTGCTCAGAGCTCCATCAAGCCTGACCTTGAAGGACTCCAGGGATGGGGCCTCCACCCCCTCTCTGGGCAGCCCCTTCCACTGATCCATCACCCTTAAGGACACCCCCTGCAGTCTCCACAGCTTTTAACCTGGAGATGGGACCCTGCTGTGCTCTGTGGAGCTCTGGCTGTCCCTTGGAGGCCACCAGCAGCACTGACATCCCTGCTCTGAACCCCTTCCAGTCTGTGATGAGCACTCGGACTACAAGGACGCCAAGTTGCTCTACCGCTTCCGCAAGGACGACGGGACCTTCCCGCTCAGCAAGGACATCAAGGTGTTCATGAGAGGGCAGAGCCTCTATGAGAAGTACGTGAGTCCTTCACCCAACTCCAGAACAACCCTCAGCAAGGGGTGTTGTGTGCTGGTTGTGCTTGCTGGTGATGCTCTACAGCTGGGAGCCGTGGCTGCAGCTTTTCTCCTCCTTATCTGCTCCCTGGGCTGTTTCCTGAGCCCTGTCACAGTTGTAGGACAACCAGACTCTTTGGGGCTGGGACAGGAGCTGTGCTTTGAAGTCATGGGTGCTTTCAAAAGCTCCATCCTAAGTGCAGGTTCTGGGTCCAGTCTGCAGCTTGGGTGCTCCTAGGATGGGCATGTCCAGTGGCCATTCCAAACACTCCATCATAGAATCATCAGGGTTGGAAGGGACCTCAAAGATCATCCAGTCCCACCCCCCTGCCATGGGCAGGGACACCTCCCACTCCATCAGTTGCTCACAGCCCCAGCCAGCCTGGCCTTCCAAATGTCCAGGGATGGGGCTTCCAGCACCTCTCTGGGCAACCTGGGCCAGTGTCTCCCCACCCTCCTGGGCAAGAACTTCTTCCTAACATCTCATCTCAATCTCCCCACCTCTAGTTTTGACTCATTCCCCACAGTCCTACATAGAATCATAGAATCATAGTACCATTAGGACTTGTGTCCCACCAAAATCAGCAGGGTGTAGGATCTTCAGGGCCCTCATGGGGCTTGGATCCCTGCACCTTACTTAAGCAAAATTTGTAATGGAGAAGCCAATTCTCAGACAGTGAGGAAAACTCCTTCCCCCTCCTAGTGTTTAGTTCTCTTTGTTGATTATTCCTGGTTCTAACTCCAAGCCATCATCCCAGATATCTCACGAGTCCATATTTTAAGCTGGGCTCAACCACCCTCTGGACCAGTTTCCTTTAACAGCCTCTTTGCATCTTCTCCATCCTCAAAGCCTGGCAGTCAGATCCACAAGCTGGGAGAAGACTTGTCCCTCCCTTCCCTGGGGGAGAAGTCCCTCAGGCAGGCTGGCAGTGCCTTCAGCCATCTCCATGACCCTCTGGCAGGTGTGACATCCCCAGAACTTCACTGTAGCTGGGCAGGGCGGCCATGGGACCTGGAGAGAACCCAGCTCCCCTCACGCCTGAGCCCACTGCACCCTCTCGTGGAGACACTGGATTTAGCTCTGGCTTGTGCTGCAAACTCAGTATCTCCTTCTTGAAAGGCACCTTCTCCATCGGTTTGGACTCTCTGCCATCTGCTGCACGCATCCCATCGCTTGCTTGGCTTTCCCCTGAGGTCTTTAGCTGAGGTTGCAGCTGAAGTGGCTTTGCTGAAGCTGTGATGAAGGTTTCCCAAGCTGCAGCTCTGCATTGCTGCTCCCAGGCAGCTTGGCTGTGATGCTTTGTCCCCTTCTCATGGCTTTGCCTGGGCTGGCTGCAGCTCCTGCGTGGGCTGCATCACGGGAGCCTTGTCCCACCTCTGTGCCAGGCTGGTGAGCGTGGAGGAGTCGATTCTGAAGGTGAGGGAGGAGAACTCGGTGAAGTACCAGAGGACTTTCCTGGGCTGCGAGATGGTTGACTGGCTCCTTCAGGAGGGAGAAGTGGAGAACAGAACAGAAGCAGTGGAGCTGGGCCGGGCACTGCTGGAACATGGGATCATTCAGCATGGTGAGGAGGGTCTGGCTGGAGCCAGGGGGGGAAGCAGGAGATGAGCTGAGTTGTCAAAGCTGTGCTAGGAACAAATCCCCATTCACGTCGTGCAACAAGTGCTGGTCAAGTGCCCACTTAGAGGCAGCAATGGGGCCTTTTAGTTCTATGTTTGGAGCTGGTGACCTTTGAAATCAGAGCCATCTTCCAGCACCCACAAAGGCTTTGAGATGAAATCTGAGCTATGGCTCTTCAGTTCTTCAAAGCCTCCGGCTGCAGGGACCCACCCCTGGGTTTGGAGGGCTGGTTGTGAGGATGAAATGTTCAGCTCCTCTTGGCTGGGGTTTCAAACCATCTGCAGGAATTAAACCTTCAATTCAGAAGGCAGGGAGTCCTCTGAGTGTCTCGGATAGGGGCAGGGAGTGGCACATCCCTGGGGGTGGCATCTCTTGGGGAGGTGTCCCTGCTCTTCCTCCTTCTCAGCAGGAAAACCTGCCATAGAACACAGAGATATTAAAAGCACTTCATCTGGGTCCCACAATATATTCCCTATATATTTTCCACATCCTCTCAGCCTCTTCTTCCTCCCCTCTTCTCTCCTAGTCTCCAACAGGCATCACTTCTTTGACAGCGATGTCCTCTACCAGTTCTGGATCAACTTCAGGCGGAGGAGACGTCTCACGGAGTTACTCAACGAGAACTCCTCCCGTGCACTCTCTGAGAGCCCAGACAGCCCCTTCTGCCTCCGAAAGCTCAACCCAGAGCCAGGCAACACCAGCTTCCTCTCTGGTAACTCTGGATGTGGTGGTGGAGGGGGGTGAAAGCAAGGAGAACAGTAGTGGAGTGTCCCAGAGCTGAGGGTGTTTCTCCAGGCATCCCATGAGGTGGCCACCCAAACCATCCCTGTGGTTTGTGGTAGATTTCATGCTGCAGTGATAGTCTCTATGTTAGGAAAAGAACTTACCATCAGCTCAGCTCTTGATCTTTCTTTGAAGCTGGTTTTATTCTGCTGAGCTTTATTCTAGCTGAGCTAGAAAGTTTTTTAAGCCCAACCACCACCTTCAGGGCACTCCTGCCTTTCAGGTGTGGGTCAGGCTGGTGGGGGAGGTTTGTTATTTTAAACCAGTCTCTTCCTTCCTTGGGTAATTGTCATTTCTGCTCCTTTCAGTGCAGACCAACAAGGAGATCAAAGTTGTCTCAGCGGTTCGAAGGAGCAGCATCACTTCCCTGGCTGGAAACTCCAACCCCTACTTCAGCACTGCTCCCACCCTGGTGTTCCCTCCTGTGGCCGAGTGCAACCCCAAATCAGGTCTGGGCTTCTGCATTGCCTTGTCCTTGCATAGAGTGTCTCTGTGCCTTCAGGGCAGGGGCTAACTCAGGTCCAACCCATCCACTATCAGCTTGGTGACTTGCAAGAGGATGGGGTCAACCACTGAGGGGTTGGAAACCACTGGGATGGACACAAAGGTTGCTGTCTGCTAAGGGTGGCTGGTTCCAACATCTGTTCTCCAGCCCATGGTAGTCCCCAGGCTGCCTCCTTCTGTGCTTTACTCCATGAAACCCCTTGATTCTGATAGGAGCTGTCACCTTCTGCTCTAGTGTTAAAGAGACCCGTCACCACCGAAGAGCTCCTGTCCCCTGGGGCCCCCTACGTCAAGAAAACTCTGACTGTAAGTGACCACAGCAAATGGAATTGCTGCCCCAGCAGTACTTGTGCTCTTTGATAGCTCTGTCTGCCTGACCCCTGTGTGATGGAGCTTTGATTGCATGTCACATCATCGTGGCTCTTCCTTGGTGAGTCTCGGTGGGTTGATGCCTGTGGATACTCCTGGGGGTGGAAATGTGCAGCCTCTGCTTTAGTTTAATGTATATCAAAGAGGTAGGTCAGAAAAGAGAATGTCTCCTGGACAGAAAAATTCCCATTTAATGTTTCATCCAGCTGGAATCAGTGTCAGGTCTTGTGACAGTTGAGACTTTGACTCACACAGGTATGGCCATTATGCATCTTCCAGGTCCCTGCTGCTGATTAGTGTTGATCTGATCCATCAGCATCTGATGGAGCAGCACGGAACCAGGAGCATCCTCTTGCTATTCTTACAATTGGCTTTTTCTTGAGGGCCAAATAAACACTGCAAAATCTCCAGGATGCTGCAGACCACCTGAGTTTGGGGCTTTGGCTCTTCTCATGGCTTCTAAAGCTGTAGGACCAGCCAAGGCAGGGCTGGTGGGTGCTGGGTGTGAGTGTTGCAAGACAGATCCTGCCCTGCAGATCCTCTGGTGCTTGTTTAATCTTCTCAGCCCTTTCCTGCCTGATTTTGAAAGGGGGAATCTCGTGGTGGCCAGTTTAGGAAGTGTGAGGACACTCTGGCCATACTGGTTTGACACAGGTGGGGTTACAGAGGAGCTGTGGATCAGGTTCCCAATAACTGCACCCAATAAATTGGTGGGAAGGAGCGAGAAAATTCAAGCTGGAGATGAGTGTGGCATGTATGAGGATGTGCTGTTGGTTCTCCTCCTGCATGCTCTTGCCCTGCCCTTCAACTCTGCCAGCCTGGGCCTTTCATGGCTCATTTCCTTCTGCTGAGCTCTGCAGTTGCTGTTATTTATTTATGTGGGTGATGTGCAAAGTCCCTTGGGAATTCCTCTTCTCTTTCAGTCACATCAGATGGCCACAGCCTGACAGCAAACGGCCCTGGCAGGCTCAGATCAGAGCGGGGAAAGTCAAGGGTGGCATTTCCACCCTGGAAATACTCTCCTGTGCCAAGGGGAAGGCACCATGTGCGTGCTCTGGAGGTGTTCTCAGCGTGGTCTTGGTGCATTCCTTGCACTTCAGCTTCGTGCTGCTTGTGCTTCATCCTTCTGCACTTGCTGACAGGGCATATTAATCAGAGGGCAGTTAGTCTGTGGTTCTGCAGCTCACTTGGTGCACAGCCCTTTCTCTCCCCACCCATGACAGATCAGGATGATGAGCAGAGCTCTCCAGCTCACTAGGAGCTGTTGCATCTCTTCTAGCCTTGGTTTTCCTTGGTTCCTTGGTTTTTAAAGCCCTTTTGTTCTGCTTGTAGATCGTGGGGGATGCGGTGGGCTGGGGCTTTGTGGTCCGAGGAGGAAGACCTTGCCACATCCAGGCAGTGGACCCAGGAGGACCCGCTGCTGCTGCAGGGATGAAGGTACTTCTTACCCATGATGAACTAACAGGAGGAAGGGCTGATGTCCTGCTTGAACACACCCTCTGTGATAATCACACCTCCTGCAGTGGAGATGAGGCTGATTGAGCTGGCACATGGAGCCCTGGCAGGGCTGGGAGAGGAGGAGGAGGGAAGGATGCTCTGGGCAGGCAAAGCTCACCATGGGTGGCTCCACAGTGGAGGATTTGCCTTTTGCCCAGGCTGTGGGCAGCTGAAGCTCTAAAACTCTGTCAAAACTAAGCTGTCTCTGTGGTAGACTTTGGAGCTGTCAAAACTGTTTGAGCTGCTAAAAACAAAGCAGAGAATTCCCAGTTCAGCTCCAGTGTATTACCCCAGTGAAGCCGGGAAGGAGCAGAGCTTTATCCTGAACCCCCTGCTCTCACAGCTCTTGAGATCATAGGATGGCTTGGGTTGGAAGGGACCCCAAAGATCATCTTGTTCCCCCCCCCTGCCATGGCAGGGACACCTCCCACTAGCCCAGGTTGCTCCAAGCCCCATCCAACCTGGTCTTGAGCACATCCAGGGATGCAGCATCCACAACCCCCCTGGTCACCCTGTTCCAGTGATGTGACACGTTCTGTGTCTCTCTGCTATTAACAACCTAGTTCTGTGTGGAACTATTTTCCATGAACATGAAAGAGTAATAACCCTTCAACTGATGCCTGGATTGGGTTTATCAAGCAGCTTCCAGGATTTCCACCTCAGGTGAAATGAGCTGAGGTGTCAAATCTCATGTTAGACCCAGGTGTGTATGAGGTTCATGTGTAGAGTTCTAGGTGTGAATGAAAGAAGTGCTGAGTTTCACAGCCCCTATAAAACCCCAGCAGTGAGGGAGGAATTTCTACAAGCTGCTATAAGCCTGAAGTCACGTGGATATCTGAAATAATGGGATTCTTCAGAGGCAGAGTGTGACTCCTTGTTTGCTCCAGGCAGGATTGGAAGGGGATGGATGAATTTGTTTCATTTACTCAAGAGCCCAGTTAATTTCTCCTTACCTAATCTCATTTGCTCCAGAATTGCTGGATGTTAATATTGTGCCTCATTTCCATCTGTGAAATGAAGCACTGCTCATAAATGAGTCTTTAAAAATTTTTTTTCTCTATTAGCTCACAGTCTAAATCCCTTTGGCCCCTTTTTTTATGATACAGTGACTGTAACACAGTGATTATTAGTGTAGCTTATGGAGTGGGGATGCTGCAGGATTTTGTAGCAAGTTGTTTGCATTGAAGCCTCTGGCTCTACTCAGTCATGGGCAGAAGCTGCCTGGAGAAGAGAAGGCTCTGGGGGGACGTTAGAGTGACCTTCCAGGACCTGAAGGGGCTACAGGAAGGCAGGGGAAGGGCTGTTCAAAAGGGTTTGTAATGACAGGACCAGGAGGGATGGTTTTAAGCTGGGAAAGGAGTGATTTAGACTGGATATTAGAAAAAAGTTCTTTAATCTGAGGGTGATGGATCAGTGGAATGGGCTGCCCAGAGAGGGGGTGGAGGCCCCATCCCTGGAGTCCTTCAAGGTGAGGCTTGCTGGGGCTCTGAGCAGCCTGCCCTAGGTAGAGATGTCCCTGCTGGTGTAGGGAGGTTGGAGGAGATGAGCTCTGGAGGTCCCTTCCAGCCTCAAACATTCTCTGATTCTATGAAGGCACTGTCTGGAGGTAACGTGCCCTCCCTCCCCTTGCAGGTGTGCCAGTTTGTCTTCTCAGTGAATGGTGTGTACGTCCTGCACCTGGACTATCAGACCATCAGCAGCCTCATCATGACAGGACCACGGACCCTGGTGATGGAAGTCATGGAAGCCATTGAATGAGGGAAGGAGTCTCATCCCAGTGCTGTTTGGAAAGGCAGGACACTCCATGAAGCAAGGATGGACTGTGGGGAGGGACCAAGGTTGACCATTCACTGTGAAATGTTAGCCAGGCATTTTAATAGATTTTTCAAATAAATACGTTCTGATGGACGAGTCTCAGGTCTTGCTGTTGTTGAAATCATAGAATTGTCAGGGTTGGAAGGGACCTTAAAGATCATCTAGGTCCAAACCCCAGGGACACCTCTCGCTAGACCAGGTTGCTCACAGCCCCAGCCAGCCTGGCCTTCCAAATGTCCAGGGATGGGGCTTCCAGCACCTCTCTGGGCAACCTGGGCCAGTGTCTCCCCACCCTCCTGGGCAAGAACTTCTTCCTAACGTCTCATCTCAATCTCCCCACCTCTAGTTTTGAGACAATATTTGGCTCTACCTAATCTTGAGAGGGTTTAAGCTCCTGCAGCTCCTTTTTAATGCCAGTGGGAGAGCTCAGCACATCATGACACCAAGCCCTGGAACAAGCCAAGCTGTAAGGCAGGTGGTACAAGCTGGTGATGAGCAGCAAGGAGCTTGACACCAAGTGAGTGAGTCCATCTGAGCTCCCCTGATTTGTCTGTGCAGTCTACCAAGAGCACAATGTGCTTTCCAGATGGCCCAATAAGCCATGACATCAACTCTGTCAAGAAAATAAGGCCATGAGGACAGTGATGGATGCTTCCTGGTGAAGAACATCCAAGGCTCCTGCTACTCTCCTGGCTCAGCCACACTCACAACCAGGACTGGTTGCTCCTCCCAGCTGCTTCTGGAGAAGGTGAGACTTCCCTGGTTGTGCTTTTTGTGCCCCCACCCCCTAATGATGCTTAAATTCATTAACCAGCTTCACCTTGACGTGGAACCAGGCAGGAGTCCCAACCATCACAGGCTGCTCCCAACCTAGTGATGGGAGGCACTGAGGGAAGGAGGGACCCTAAATGGTGTCTGCCCAAAAGGAGACATGTCATAGTTGGAGTTTGACTCTGGGAGGGCACAGAAATGAGTGAAAGCCACCAAAATGCAGCCCCTCTGGGCCCTGCTGCTCCCAGGATGGCTGCATTTGCAGAACAGTCACATGCAGACTAAATATATTAATGAATTAAATATAGAATATCAGGGAGTAGCAAGAAACTGGCCTCAAGTTGCACCAGGGGAGGTTTAGGTTGAACGTTGGGAAGAAGTTCTTTACTGGGAGAGTGGTCAGGGACTGGCACAGGTTGCCCAGGGAGGTGCTGGAGTCACCATCCCTGGAGGGGTCCAACAAATGAGTAGATGACATGGTCTAGGGGTCAGGGAGATGTTGGACCAAGGTTGGACTTGATGATCCTAGAGGTTTTTTCCAACCTAAATGGTTTTATGACTGTAGGTTTCTTGCCTTCTAGTTGACAGCCCATCCTGCTCATGAGCACCCTGCAATGTTGGCCATGCAGGTGATGTCCTGCTTAGGGCAGGTCCCTTGGTGCAGCTCTTCTGGCCACCAACCAAGTCTTTAAAACAACCAAACAGAAGATTTCTGTTAAAGTAGGAGCTGACTTTCTTGGATTATCTGGTCTCAGCTGTGTGTGAGGTATTGCATTACTGGCTGCCTTTTTCTCAAATATATAAATATTTAATTATATAAGATATAGAAATTATAGATAAATTATATATTCGCATATAATATACAATAATATATCTATCATAGATTTATTAAATTATATAATTTATTATAGGTAACAACCATATATATAAAATATATAGTATAAATATATAAATGTATAATAGAGTATATATTTTATTATAGATAACAACTATATATATAAATTTGATAGTATAAATATATAAATGTATAATAGAGTATATATTTTATTATAGATAACAACTATATATTAAATATATAGTATAAATATATAAGTAATATATAAATAATAGAGTATTTATAAGATAAGAGATAAGAATATATAAATAAATCGAATATACAAAGGGATATGAGTTCCCCCAGGGCTGGTGCAGAGGTAAGAAGATTACTTGGAGCACAGGAACAAGGTCCAAGCAAGATATTCACGTTGATCATCCACTGGGGTCCTTCCAGCCCCTAAGTTGACAGTCCTCAGGGATGCAGCTGGAGATGTATGCTCCATGTATGCTGGGAAATGCCAGGGGCAGCTCTTCCACTGCTGCCAACGAGGCCAAAATCTTCCTGACAAAGTCTCAGCGTGGGTCCGGGCGGCTCCCCCGGGGCTGGGCACCCCATGCGGGTGTTGCTCGGGGCTGCACCCCCCAGCTGGGACCTTTTGCGGCACCCCCGAGCTCCAGGTGATGATTCAGCCCCTGGCTTTGCAAAACTTGCAGATGTGCCTCATTTCCTCACACAAACTCCCCCCGATTCGCCTTCGGAGCAAACCCCGGGCTCAAAAACCCTTCACGGGGTGTGAGCGGGGCCGGGCTGACCCCATCCCGGGGAGGCTGAGGGTGGCCCGGAGCCAGGACTTGTTGCTGCGCTCTAGGGAATCAGCGTGCAGAGGTATATTTAGGATTAATTAGCATATATTTAGCATTAGGGCTGGTTCCTGGGGTGGGGTTTTTTTTTTCCCCCTAGCAGCCGTCTCGCCCTTTTCACACACGCTTTATTTAGCGGCTGGAGGGGCCGAAGCTGCTGCGTGGGGAGAGGGAGGGGGGGGGAATCGCCGTCCCTCTCCCCCCTGCCCTCCCTTCCTCGCCTCCCTTCCCCTCCCCATCCCTCCTGACGTCGGGGAATCGAGCTCGACCCACACCGAGGAGCGGAGGAGGCGCCGGGGCTGCTTCTCCCACCGCTCCACAATGTAGCCGGGACCATCCCGAGGGACTCCAGGGAAAGTCGCATCACTCCTGAGGTCTGTGGCTCTCATCCCTTTGGGGTCCGTTCACAGGGATGCTGAGGAGGGGCTGTGTTGGTTTAGGGGGGGGGGTTGGTGGAGCAGGGAACTTCTGCAGGGTTTTTGCTATGGGGAACTTGGAGTTGGGGCAGGTCTGGTCCTCTCATGGTGAAGCAGCTCCAAGACTCAACCTTCACTGGTCTAAATGTTGCCAGGGGTGCTCTAGGAATTCTTTTGGAGTGCTGGATGTGAGAAATGCACTTTGTTTGTTGGTTTGGGGTTTTTTCTCTTTTACTTTGTGGTTAATAGCATAAAACCTGCAGGAGTTGCTGCCAGGGAGGACAGTCCTTGGAAAGGGTTTGTAGCAATGGTCTGGGTGGGTGTCCCACCTGGAGATGTGCTGTGGGTCTGCACCAGGCTGCAGAGGCTCAGCCTAGAGCTGAAACTTGTGCCTGACTTTTCTGGTGCTGGGAGAATTCAGACTTTTTTTTTCAATAATGGGACAGAAATACTGGGAATTTCCAGGGGTTGATGAATGTAATTTATATTATTTTATTAGTCCTTTAACTAGCAAAGCATGGGTCAGATTTACCCCCTGGGCAGGTCAATGGTCCCTTCTGCCCCTGGCACTTCTTGTGTGTCCAGTAGAGAACAAGCCACGAGGTGACATTGCTTCTGTCAGTGCTTCAGTGCAGAGGTGGTGATGCCCTCCAGGGTGAGGAAATCTCCCCAAACTGAGCCTGTGGAGGGTGGAAATAATTCATAGTGCCCCAATTCCCTACTTAGAGCTGTGTTTAGTTAAATATGGGACAGGATTTTTTTGCATAGATTATATTTTTCTTTAATTAAAGCGACTACTTTTAAAATTCTGTGGTACAAATAAGGGGATCTCCCACTGCTTTAACCTCCAAGTCCCCTCTGGGCACAGAGCTGGGGCAAGTGAGAAGTTTGTGTTCCCCCCCCCGCCCCCATTTTCCAGGCCCTGGAAATACTCATCACATACTTCATGTGTTGCTGTCTCCAATTTCTTTCCCTGGGTGAGTAACAGGAGAGAGGCATCAACGTGTTGGAGGCTCCCTGCCCACCAGCAGGCTGATGTCACTGTGGTCACCTCCAGCCCAAGGTCCACAGCTGAGCTGGGCTGGATGGTGACACCACCAAGGGTAGAGATGGATGGAAGGGACCATGGAGATCCATAATGGAGGTTTGGGGTCCAGCAGGTAACCCTTGGAGAGGGTGAGGAAGAAAGAGCTCCTCCAGCCATGGATCTTCCACCACTTCAACCAGGTGTTGGAAGTTGGAGAAAGGACAAAATAGTGCTGGGTTTGCCTCTGAGCTAGGAAGAAGAGATGAAGTCTGTCCTGGCTTGAGTTAGAACCAAACCAATTCTGCTCCTTGCTTTAAAGACCCAAACCCTGGAGACTGACTGGATCCAACCTGGGTTGACATTGAATTTACCTTGAATTGGACCCTGCAGTGAGCCCAGTTCAGTGCAACCTGGAGTTGCTCCCATGTGTTTATTTCACTGGGCTTCAGATCCCACATAACCCTAATTAACATGAAATTATCATACACGATTGGGTGCTTCTGCCAGGGTTTGGTGTCTGGTTTGATGGGAGAGCCATGGAGAAGCTGCAAAGAAATCAAGAGCAGTTTGGTGGCACAAATCAGGGAGTTTTCCCAAAATGAGGCCTCCTTGCTGCTGTTTGGCAGCAAGGGCAGGGTTAGTTTTTCTTGAGGTTCCTTCACAGGTTCCTGAAACCCACCTGTGAAGTGTTTGCTGCTTTTTTTATAAGCAATGACTTCATTTTATTAGCTGGAAAAAACCAAAACACCCAAGCAAGTATTTCCCATGGCTGGGAGCTTCAGTTACACTGCAGTTGTTCTCTATAACCTGATCTTCAATCTGAAAAAAAATTAATCCCAGCCTGAGCAGGGTGGTTAAACATCTCCCTGTTATAACTTGCATATTTTCCCATTCATTCTTACAGCAATTCAGAACTGAGTTAAACCCCAGGAGATCATGGCTGGGTCACTCACGTGTATATTTATTTTTTCCCTTGAAATGGCTAAAAAGCTGATGTATCTGAAGGGAAAAAGGCATTTGCCAGGAGCCTCTAAATACCTGCCCATCAAAATGAATCAAAGTGAAATGTCCCTGCAGATGGAACTTGTGTATGGTCTGGTTCTGCCAAAAGCAATAAAGGTGAAAAACGCAGCAGAAAAATGACAGATGCCAACGATGTGTTGCCAAAGGCCAACAGCTTGTGCTTCAGACCTGGGGTATTGAGGCTGAGAAGAGGGGTGGGCTAATGCTGAACTAATATTTCTGACCCAAACTGGGGCCTGCCCTAGGTAGAGATGTCCCTGCTGGTGTAGGGAGGTTGGACAAGATGACCTCTAGAGGTCCCTTCCAGCCTCAAACATTCTATGATTCTAAGAGAAAGCTTCAACCAGGTGCCTTCGTTATTCCTGCTTTACAGGTAGGACAATGGAAGTTGGAGAAGGGGCAAATAGGATTGAAATGCAGCAAAAATAACTGAAGATGCTTGAGGCTGGTCCTTGGCCAGGCAGCTGAGGTTACTTCGAAGTCAAACTGATCCTCTGCTCTGATAAAGTCTGTAATTGCATCTGTTTTCAGTCTGTTTGCAGGAACAAATTAAGATGGGACTATCCCAACGAGACCTGGATGTAACTTCTTCCAGCATCTTAACTCCTTCCAGGATCTGAAGGGGGCTATAAGAAAGCTGGGGAGGGACTTTTGAGGCTGTCGGGTAGTGGTAGGCCTGGGGGGAATGGGTCAAAACTAGAGCTGGGGAGATTGAGATGAGACGTTAGGAAGAAGTTCTTGCCCAGGAGGGTGGGGAGACACTGGCACAGGTTGCCCAGAGAGGTGCTGGAAGCCCCATCCCTGGACATTTGCAGGCCAGGCTGGCTGGGGCTGTGAGCAACTGCTGTAGTGGGAGGTGTCCCTGCCCATGGCAGGGGGGTTGGTACTGGATGATCTCTAAGGTCCCTTCCAACCCTGACAATTCTATGATTCTAAGATGCTCAGTGTTCTGTATCTATATTGACTTGGGTCATGATGATGGGAGGTCATTACTCATGTGTGATTTAAACCAGAAGTTGTTCTGGAATCTGTGTCCACCCAGTGATTTGGCCAATGTTGCTCATTTCCACGGTCAGAGCAGAGCACAGCACCTGTGGTTCTGCTGGGGAGATGGTCCTACCAAGAGGGCAGTGCCCATCTCCAGGACCTAACAGGCTGAGTCCTCTCAAAGATCCCATCAGGTGTATAACCATGATTTAGTACCAGCCCAAGGCATTGAAGAGCTGTATTAGAGACCAAGTATATAAAATAATATCTAGGAATTGCAGGAAAATTCATATGTGCTTCTCCACCCGCCCTTTCAGAGCTGTAGAGCTCTGCTTGTGGTCCCCTGAGGACTGCAAAAATTGGATTTTGATGTGGTGAAATATAATTTTGCCTTCTCTTTTCTGCTGTTTGCCCTCCTGTAGGTCCTGCTGACCATGCTGATCCATGCTTGCTTCTTTTTTGCCTGCCTGCCTGTGGTGAGCCATGTCTGGGGACGAGTGGGCCAAGGTAAGGACCCTCCTGTCCTTGCTCTGGCCGATTCCCTGTGGTTTGGCTGCCACTGGGGTTAGCCCAGCCCTACCCAAGCCCTTCCCATTGGTGGTGGCACCACACGTGAGGGACATTCCCAATCACACGCAGGATTTCAGGGGGTTGCTCTGCTCTGGTGCCTGCTGGTGAAGCTCCAAACAGCCACTCCCCACACACAAAGAGCAAGAGGAGATCAAGAGGCCCATCTGGGGGGAGTATCTTGATCCCTTCCCACCCTGCAAAGCCTCTCCTCATCCTTGGCAGCAGTTCAGCTCCACTCCCTCACACCAGGGATGCATTTCAGGCTCTGGAGCTGATGAAGGGGGAGCTGAAATGGAGCTTGAGCTATAGGAAGAAAAAGGGTGTAGGTTCTGCTAGTCCCTGCTGCTGTCCTGCACTCTGAAGCTGTTGCTTTGGATCTATATGGTAGATTTAGGTTAAATATTAGGAAGAAATTCTTCACTGTGAGGGTGGTGAGACCCTGGCACAGGTTGCCTGGAGAAGTTGTGGAAGCTCCATCCTTGGGAGTGTTCAAGGCCAGGTTGGATGGAGCTTTGGTCTAATGGGAAGTGTCCCTGCCCATGGCAACCAGATGATCTTTAAGGTCCCTTCTATGATAAGAAAACACATGAGGTGCCCTCCTTCTGTAACATATTGTACCATAAATGACCAGAAAACACCTACAGCACCTCTGATCAGCCTTTCTGGTGGTGTAGATTCACCTTTACATGACGTTTGAACCCTCTGTGTAAGTGGTCAGCACAAAGGTCTCTAGAGAGGTGATGGCACTTCAGGGCTTGCACAGATGTTTCTCCATGATGTGCATCTTCCAGACCAGCCCCTGAAGTTCAGCCTGATCTTAACTCCCCATCAGCTGGAGAGCAAGGTTACAGCATCAAACAGCACCCATCCAACATGGGGCAGGGAAACAGAGGAGCTTTCATGGCACGGGGGTTCATTTGCATCCAGCACATAATGGTGCTTTAGAGGATGCTGTCCTTTCTGCTCTGTCTGAGGACATTCTTGCCTTTTGAGCTTCTGGGCTCCTAGAGTGATGGCCGAGGAGCTGGACCACCCTTGGCCAAGAGAAGACAGCTCCATGTTTAATCTGACTATGAATTCCCCTCATTGTTCCATGATCTTTTACCGCTTCTCCTCGGCACGATTCTGGGATTTGATTTTTGCCCCTCACCCTTCTTCCCCCATGTTTTCTTTCTTTTCTTCCTTCCCCTTTAGCTTTGCCTGGGGGTGAGATGTGAATCTGAGCTTTGTCTCCCCAGAAGAGTTCTCTGCTTGTTGGGCAGCCTGCAGGAAGCCCCTACTTGTGTAGGGAGGTTGGAGCAGATGACCTCTAGAGGTCCCTTCCAGCCTCAAACATTCTATGATTCTAAGTCTTGGCAAGGAAAGGTTGAAGCACAGATGTTGGGCTGGGATGAGCAAGTCCTCCCTGCCAGCTCCCACTGCTTCCCTGGGCTGTGACTCCGTGGCAGAGATGTCTGGACATCCTCCCAGACCTCATCAGGGACTTGAGGAGTCCTGAGCTGGACACTCCAGCTCACCCTGAGCTTTTTTTTATGGGTGATGGTGAAGAGATTTGGTGACAACTGAGGGGGAGCACCTGGGTGCAGATGTTTATAGAGCACTATAAGGATGAGCTCCCTCATTGCAAGGGAGGGCAGCTGGAGATGCAGCATCAGGAAGGAGGGGAGATGAATCTGCTGAGCTGCCATCCCCTGTCCAGTCAAGTGGAAAAGTTTCATGTGGTGACATTTGCACGAGAGCACAGCAAGGATTTAGCGAGGAATCCTTGATTCAGAGAGTGACACATGAGCTCAGACATCTAGCTGGGGTTTGAAGCTATCTGGAGGTGACAAGGGAATGGGCTTTCTTCTTTTTACCTCCTTATCAGCTATTATTTTTTTATCTCAGGGTGTGTCATTTAGTTTGCTGCTCCCTGCAGCAAACTGATACAAGCTGGTGTCCATGAGTTATGGCCCTGCCATGAGCTGTTATTTACACTTTAACAGGTTTTCTTTCTTTCTTTAATTCTTTTTCTTTTTGAACCTCTCTGGTCCTTGGATCTGTCTTTGAAATGATCCTTCTGCAGAACTACGGGATCCATCACCAGGGAAATTTCTGTGTTTCTCAGCAGCCAAACCCTATTAAAGAGCCTCTCTGAGCCCTTTTATCTATTTCCCTCCCATTTCAGATGTTTGCACTTGCTGAAAAAAAAATATCCTGCATGAAAGTTGCCCAGGAGAGTCCTCCAAGGTGTGAGGGGTGCAGAGGAAGCCCCCACCTCTATGACAAGCAGCAGTATCTACTAAGGCCTCATTCAAGTGCATGAGAAACTCCTCTTGGCATAGGGTGAACCCTCTTTGCATAGGGTGGAAATTGTGGATTTGCAGCCACTCGTGGTAGGATTCCTGGCCAGAGGTTCAGGGAGGCTGCAGGAGTTGCTGTGCAGCACCAGGGGATGCTGAGGACTTCCATGGGATGGTGAAGACCTAGAATCATAGAATGTTTGAGGCTGGGAGGGACCTCCAGAGGTCATCTCGTCCAACCCCCCTACACAAGCAGGGACATCTCTACCTACTCAGAGCCCCATCAAGCCTGACCCTGAATGACTCCAGGGGTGGGGACTGCAACTCTGCTCTGCAATTGTTCCCATGTCCATAGAGGAGATGGAATATGAGGTGGTTTGTGGGTGCATATAGATAACAGCATGGACTTGTCTCCTCCCCAGGGTCAGGCCGGCTCAAACTCACTGTCCTTTCAGAAGACAGGCTCCAAATGAAATGGAAAGAGACTGAGGGGACCATCAACGGCTACAAAGTCCGGGTGAAGCCCATGGCAGGTAGGTGCCAATGCACTGGGCATCAGACCCAGCAGGATCTGTGATGAGCGAGGGACTGAGCTCCACCTTTGGGCTGGTGGACAACAGGACTTAAGTAAGAGCATTATTTAGACCTGAAGGTGATGGAGATAAGGCAGAGGGAGTTGTCCACTGGTTGTTCTGTTGATTCCCTAGATAAACCCTTTCCATTGGGCAGTATGGACAAGATCTGGCCACCATGAGAGGAGTCCGTAGTGCCACGTCAGTCCCTCTATCACTCAGTAACAAGAGGGAGGTTAAATTCACCCCTCTTCATCCCTTAGCCAGAAAGTGTTGTTTATTCACCCCTCTTCATCCCAGGAGAAGGCCTTAGCCAGAAAGTGTTGCTTTTTGGGACCTTGTGAGGAAAATAAAAGGAAGATTCATTGTCTGGTTCTTCTGTGGGAGCTTCTCTCCACCTTCAGGGAAGTTCTTCACCCCATATCTATGGGGCTGAGCCCCCTGAATCCCAGCTCTGGTTGACCTCCAGCTCTCCCTGACTTTGGATGCTGAGCCTGGTGGTGTTGGAAGGACACGACGTCCCTCAGTGGGGAGCAGTGGTTGGAGGCAACTTTAATCTTGGTTGGCATTTGGTTTTAAGTCACTGCTGCTGTCCCAGAGAAGGGAGCTGCGAGCGGCGGAGCTCCTGTGATCATCACCCCCTTTGAGCTCAGCCCCCACCTGTTTCCCAAGCTGGAGCAGGAGGTTTCTCATTCCTTCCTTGTCCTGCCTCAGCTGGGTGGAGAACGAGGAGCATCTGGGGAATGCAGGGAATCCCCAGCACATGCCTGAGGCTTTCCCTCTGCGTAGGCTGGGGAGCTCCATCCCCACGCAGGGGTGGTGGAGTCCCAGACGCAGCCATCTCCAGGATTTAGAGCTTGAAGTCCTTTCTTAAAGCATTTTTGGGGAGCCAGTTTTGTTTTGTGGGGCACAGACCGTGGTGCAGCGTTGGCTGCTGCTCTGCAGAGCTGCCTTGCTCCATCTGCTCAGTGCAGAAATGTCCTAGTTCCTGGCTGGTGGAGGCGTCACAGCTCCAGGAGAGGTCCCACAGCCCCAAGACATGGCTGGAGGCAGTGCTGGCACCAGGAATGAGCTTGCACAGACAGCACAGAGAGAGTGGTTGGGATAAGGAAGAGGAGTCCCAAGTGCCAGTGATGAGCTCCAAAACCACCAAGCCACCTCCTCACCTTGACCTCAAGTGCATCAATGGGTTGGATGTTTTCATAAGCAGCATTTGCTGGTAATTTCCAGACCAGCTTTTCACTCAGCAACTCCTTGAGATGTTGGTGAGAGCTGCACTAATGCTGGGTGGGAACAGGTTGTTTCATTCCAGGCACATATTGAATTGAAAACCCTTCAAACGTTCTCAACTCTAGGTTGGGAAAAAGAGCAAAAATAATAGATCCACCAAATGAAAAAGAAATCGGAGTTGGCTGAGGTCCCTGGGCAGACCTTCCCTGCATTTCAGGGGTGCTTTTGCTACTGTCAGCTTAAATTTAAGCTCTGGACTGTGGTTTCATCCCACCCCAGGGGACTCAGAGCAAGAAGTCATGCTGAAAACCAAGACTCCCAAAGCCACAGTAGGGGGGCTGAGCCCTACCAAGGAGTACACGCTGCAGGTCTACGTGCTCAATGGCTCCCAGGAAGCCCTGTTTGCCAAGAGGAAATTTGTGAGTAAGTAGAGTGCTCCATTTTACCACTCAGAGAGCTCCTGAAGCTCTTGGAGATGTGGCTCCTAAGAACTCCTCTTCTAGAGCATGCCCTGTAGACCATACCCATGTTTGGTTATTTTGGTTGGGAGGTTGGAAAGAGGGATGGTGAAGACCCAGGAGATGCAGGATGGACTGTGACCTGTCTAGCTTGACTCTCTCTGCCTGTTTTTGGTCTCCCTACAGTAGAGGAGCTCAAAAATGCATCCCAGACTAGAAGTAACCGAAGAAACTCAGGAGCTGCATCAGGAAAGAACCTCACCACCTTGGGGAGCTCTTCAGTGGAGCACAGTGAGGGGGCAGAGACCACCCCACCACCCTTGAACACGGCCTTGACACAGCCAGGTGGGTGCCCAGCTGTCCCTAAACCCCTTCCTGCAACCCCTACTTCATCATGGACATGCCTTCAGTGGGACATGTTGGCCCAGTCTTATCTCCTGTGGGCATCTCTGAACTGCAGGAACACCTAAAAATGTTTGTCTTTCATATCAGCCAAGCTGCCCAGCCTGACAAAGCCCATCCATGTGTTCCTGGGGCTGATAGATATTCAAATGAAGCCGATAAAGTCAAATCCTTCAACCTAGAGCAGATCCTTGGAGGACAAGCTCCTCACAAAGCACTGGGGTTAATGATGCCTGGTTTCCCAGGCTGTAGATGGTCTACAAGAAGGTCTGAGCTCTCTATGGCTGAGGGCTGCAGATAACTGCAGAGATTATGTGGTTAACAAGGTTTCTATGGGTTCAAAAAAGCATTTACAGGTGTGGATGGAGGAAAGATCCATCAAGGTCATTATATAGAGGGTATTTCTGAATGACAGATTGCTGGGGTCTGGAGAGGACACTCCAGGGTATCAAGTGCCTTCATATGTTTTCCCTCATTTATATTATATAACATACATTTTAAAATATTTATATAATATATATTTATAGTCATATTATTTTAAATACATCATATTATTTTTAAATATTAATATTTTATTATTTTGTATTTGTCTTTATATTATATCATATAGATTCNCAGCTCTGACGTGGGGACACCACAGCTATGGGACACCAATGGGGTCTCTCTCTTTGGAGCACAGCAAAGGACAGAGCTGAGAAGAGAAGGCAGAAGGGATCCCAGCCCAAGGGCTCAGGAGAAACCCCAAGGAACCAGCCCAGTGTGACAGAGGCAGCACCAACCACCACGAGATCATCCCAACGCCCTCCTGCAAACTCCGAGCGAGAGACTCCAGGGAAGGACAAACCCACAAAGGACTCATTGAGGAGAGGTAAGAGGAGTCTCAAGCATGTTTTGCTCCTTCTTCCCCACTATTTTCCCTAAAGCTTGTTGAACACAAGCCTTCCACCCCACCCTCTGTCACCCTGCTGCTGATAGTGCTTTTAATTGCTTGGTCAAGCCTTGGGGAGCTGTCAGGAACCACTGGAGAAGGTTTGGAGTTCTCAGAACATCCCAGATTTTAAAGCAAACTGGAGCTCGGCCAAAAATTCTCTCCAGACAGTTTCATTTATTGATTTGTCAATATTCTCTCTGCTCATGCTGCCAACTCCCTGACAGAGCCGTGTCAGAGTTTGTATTCTTCAAGAGTCCTTAGCCATGGACCTTCCCAAGGCTTCAGAAGGGGAGGAACACGTCAGGGATGTTCATTGCTCAACCTGCTCCACCTCCTGGGCTTGTTCTTCATATTTCACAGCTGACTAATCCATGATGATCCTTCAGAGCCATCAGTTGAGAGTATGGCAGGGAAGAGGTTGAAGTGGTGGGAAGGTGACTCTCCAGAGCATCATTTGGTCCCTTGAGACCAGTAAGAACCCATGTCTGTGAAAAGAGGAGAGGAACCTCTTTGCAGCCTGATATATCTTGATGGGATCATCTAAACTGGGTTTATAATGATAGGACCAGGAGTGATGGTTTTAAGCTAGGAAAGGAGAGATTTAGGCTGGATATTAGAAAAAAAGTTCTTTAAGCTGAGGGTGATAGATGAGTGGAATGGGCTGCCCAGAGAAGGGGTGGAGGCCCCATCCCTGGAGTCCTTCAAGGTGAGGCTTGCTGGGGCTCTGAGCAGCCTGCCCTAGGTAGAGATGTCCCTGCTGGTGTAGGGAGGTTGGAGCAGATGAGCTCTGGAGGTCCCTTCCAGCCTCAAACATTCTCTGATCCTGTGATTTCCCTCTACCAAAGGTGGAAAATCCTCCATCTGAAAAATCTTTGGGGAAGATGCACTGGATGAGCAGCATGTCCTGTCTCATCCTCTGCTAAGCTGCAGGCCTGGGGTGGGGAGAAGGGCAGGGCTGGACTATCCGTGGTGCCAGATTGGAGAGATTGGATTTAATATAAAGCCACGAAATAATTATAGCCCCTGAGGGATCTCGTGATGGAATGGAATGAAGCAATCACCTGCAAGTCTTGGAGACTGAGGCTTGGGTAGGAGGGAAGGACGGGGCTGGGGGTGAGATGTAATGGAGCTGACAGCTCGCAGGGAGCAGTGCTTGGCTTAGACACGTTCTCCTGACAGCTTTAACCTGTTCTTTGCAGCAATGCAGCTGCACACCAATTTCTTGGTGCTGAGATGGGCTTCCACGTGGTTTGCCCAAGGTGCTGGGATATATCAAGCTGGCAGATGGTCCAATCTGCCAACCAGAGAAGACCTTACGCTGCAGATTTTCTTTCTAGCTTAAAGCTGAAGCAGTTTTTTTCTCCTTTACCATCACTTCTCTCCATATCTACCCTTGTCCCCTCCAGGTTCCCAGTTCCAGTGTGACACCTCTGCAATGACTGACATTGTCCTGCTCGTGGATGGGTCCTGGAGCATCGGGCGCAACAATTTCAAGCTCATTAAGGACTTTCTGAGCAACTTGATTTCCCCCTTCAGCATTGGCCAAGACAAGATAAGAGTAGGTAGGGCACTTGCCTGTGGAAGTCGTGTCTGAAGGAGCCTTGCTCTGTGTTTCTGTGGTTATGTGGTCCTCTGAGGAGCTTTTATTTAGGATGAGGTCCTACTTGGTTGCTTGCAGCAAGCTCTGGCCTCTAGTGGCTGTTGACAACAGCTGCACAGTGAGCAGAAGATGTCTTCTGGGCAGCACCAGGTTGGGTGTGGATGCTGAGATACCTTTGGGATTTGTTGCCTACCTCTGCCAAGGTGCTCAGCCTCCACAGCCCGATGTGGTGGCAATGCCACCTTGGAGCTCAGCTAAGAAGGGTGCTGCTTCCAGTTCCAAGTGATGCTAACGCTGGTCAGGACAACCTAAATCCTTCCTACTCCTTCCAGCCAAACACTTTGACCCCCATTAACACTGAGACCTTCTCAAGTACTTCAGAGCAGCACTTCAGGGGTAAATACCACTGTACCCAGTGGAGTCTGAGGTGTCATCTTGCTGCCTGAAAGACAAGGACCAAGCAGAGAAGTGGAGCTAGAAACAAATCTGCTCACTCCATTATTTCCATAATTTTCATTATTTCCATAATTTTCATTATTTCCATAATTTTCATTATTTCCATAATTTTCATTATTTCCATAATTTTCATTATTTCCATAATTTTCATTATTTTCATAATTTTCATTATTTTCATAATTTTCATTATTTTCATAATTTCCATTATTTTCATAATTTCCATTATTTTGTGTATTTCCCATGGCAAGCCTGACACCACCTCCCCAGATTGGGTCTCCTCTTGCAGCTTGCCTTGGCTTGCATGGTGCTGATGGCTCTTCCTTCCCCAGGGCTGTCCCAGTACAGCAGTGACCCCCGCACAGAGTGGGACCTGAGTGCTTATTCCACGAGGGAGCAGGTGCTGGAGGCCGTGAGGAATCTGCGGTACAAGGGGGGCAACACCTTCACAGGTAACTCCACCTCACAGCTCTCTGCTCAGTGCTGCTGCTGGGGAAGCTGTTCCCATGGGGTGACCTCCATGGAGACCCAACCCACTGGGGGCAGAGAGAAGAGGGGTTTTCTGCGAGGCTGTGGCACACCATCCAGCAGATCAAGAGAGGAGATTCTGCCCTGGGGAGACCTCNTATTATTAACTCATGAGCCCACTTGCAGCCCTCTCAGAGAGGGATGAACAAAGGTGACCTATCTATCTGCAAAGGGTTGTAGGACTTTTATCCTCTCTGAGCCCCCCCCCCCTNTTAGATAAAAAGTTCTTTAATGTGAGGGTGATAGATGAGTGGAAGGGGCTGCCCAGAGAGGGGGTGGAGGCCCCATCCCTGGAGTCCTTCAAGGTCAGGCTTGCTGGGGCTCTGAGCAGCCTGCCCTAGGTAGAGATGTCCCTGCTGGTGTAGGGAGGTTGGAGCAGATGAGCTCTGGAGGTCCCTTCCAGCCTCAAACTTTCTATGAGTCTCTGATACCATCTCTGCTCCTCCCCAGGTCTGGCACTAACCCACGTCCTGGAGCAGAACCTGAAGCCAGACGCCGGTGCCCGGTTGGAGGCTGAGAAGCTGGTGATCCTCCTGACTGATGGGAAATCCCAGGACGATGCCAACCTGGCTGCCCAGACCTTGAAAAACCTGGGGATAGAGATATTTGCCATTGGTAAGATCACCATCCATAAGCTGTAGGACAAGGCCAATATACTTTTGATCTCCTTCAGATTGAAGGTTAAGTTCCTCCAACTTTAATAGGAGCATCCTGAAGTTTTAAAACTAAGGTAGTGGGTAGGACCTCATTACATTGATGAGAACGAACTCATTTATTCAGCACAGTGTCTTCAAAGGGGATTTTATTTAGAAAAAACATTCATTCGTATGAGATACTTCACACCTTCCATCCATAAAGACCTTTCTGAGCCTCAGAGACCTGTGGCAGGAGAACAATATCCTCAGCTGTGGAATTAGGTAAGGGAACACTGGATGGGGAGGGCAGGAGGTCTTTGTAATCACTGCCTCTCCCAACTTCTCATTTCTCCCAATAATAACATTTAACTGCTCTTTGCTGTCCAGCAGTGATAATGAGAGATAAAATGGCCTCGAGCAGCTCTGCCCTCGATGACTAAACAAGTCTGCTGGACTAATAAAGGGGCAATAAAGTCGAGTAGGAAACTCACCTAAAATTGCAATCTCAAAGCCATTAAGTGCTAATTAGTGCTGGGAACACACAGGGAGGGTTTATTGCACAGGGTTATGGAGTGAAGGGGCTGATATTGTGATTTCTTTCATGGGCTGAGTGGAGCTGCTGAGCTGCGGGTGGGTGTTGGGCATCTGACATCTAACATCTTGGCCCCAAGTTGCACCAGGGGAGGTTTAGGTTGGACATCAGGAACAAGTGCTTGACTGGAAGAGTGGTCAGGGACTGGCACAGGCTGCCCAGGGAGGTGCTGGAGTCACCATCCCTGGAGGGGTTCAACAAACCGGTAGATGTGGAGCTCTGGGACACGGTCTGGGGGTCAGGGAGATGTTGGAGAAAGGTTGGACTTGCTGATCCTAGAGGTCTTTTCCAACCTAAATGATTAATGATTCTATACCATCTGTGCTCCTGAAGATCTGTTCCTGGCTGGACTCTTTGCTTTTCCTCACTGGTTAGAGGAAGATCAAGTTGTTTGGTCCTCAGACGTCAGGATTTGAGTGTTAATCCCAGTAGCCTCTTGGTTCTCACTGCAAGAGCAAGGGAAGGAGGTAGCAAAGCTGTCCAGGTGATGGTCTTGGACTTGGGAAACCAGGTGGGTGATGTCTGGTGATGGTTCTGCTTGGGCAATGCCAGGGTGACCTTGAGCTGGGAAGCAAAGTAAGTTGTATGTTGTGGGGCTTGGTCTGCAGAGGGTTAGTGAGGATGAGCAGCAGCAGGATGGTGATGGAATGTGTATTTCCCATGGCAAGCCTGACACCACCTCCCCAGATTGGGTCTCCTCTTGCAGCTTGCCTTGGCTTGCATGGTGCTGATGGCTCTTCCTTCCCCAGGGCTGTCCCAGTACAGCAGTGACCCCCGCACAGAGTGGGACCTGAGTGCTTATTCCACGAGGGAGCAGGTGCTGGAGGCCGTGAGGAATCTGCGGTACAAGGGGGGCAACACCTTCACAGGTAACTCCACCTCACAGCTCTCTGCTCAGTGCTGCTGCTGGGGAAGCTGTTCCCATGGGGTGACCTCCATGGAGACCCAACCCACTGGGGGCAGAGAGAAGAGGGGTTTTCTGCGAGGCTGTGGCACACCATCCAGCAGATCAAGAGAGGAGATTCTGCCCTGGGGAGACCTCACCTGGAGCTCTGCGTCCAGTTCTGGAGCCCCCAGCACAAGAAGGATGGGGACAGATTGGAGTGTGTCCAGAGGAGGGACCAAAATGCTCAGGGGAATGGAGCATCTCTGGGATGGAGACACAGAGAGTTGGGGCTGTTCAGCTGGAGAAGAGAAGGCTCCAAAGGGACCTTAGAGTGACCTTCCAGTATCTGAAAGGGCTCCAGGAAGGCAGGGGAAGGTCTGTTCAAAAGGGTTTGTAATGATAGGACCAGGAGTGATGGTTTGAAGCTGGGAAAGGAGAGATTTAGACTGGATATTAGATAAAAAGTTCTTTAATGTGAGGGTGATAGATGAGTGGAAGGGGCTGCCCAGAGAGGGGGTGGAGGCCCCATCCCTGGAGTCCTTCAAGGTCAGGCTTGCTGGGGCTCTGAGCAGCCTGCCCTAGGTAGAGATGTCCCTGCTGGTGTAGGGAGGTTGGACCAGATGA
>VYZX01010480.1:90291-106203 GCA_013401335.1 Brachypteracias leptosomus
CAGGCTGCCCAGGGAGGTGCTGGAGTCACCATCCCTGGAGGGGTTCAACAAACCGGTAGATGTGGAGCTCTGGGACACGGTCTGGGGGTCAGGGAGATGTTGGAGAAAGGTTGGACTTGCTGATCCTAGAGGTCTTTTCCAACCTAAATGATTAATGATTCTATACCATCTGTGCTCCTGAAGATCTGTTCCTGGCTGGACTCTTTGCTTTTCCTCACTGGTTAGAGGAAGATCAAGTTGTTTGGTCCTCAGACGTCAGGATTTGAGTGTTAATCCCAGTAGCCTCTTGGTTCTCACTGCAAGAGCAAGGGAAGGAGGTAGCAAAGCTGTCCAGGTGATGGTCTTGGACTTGGGAAACCAGGTGGGTGATGTCTGGTGATGGTTCTGCTTGGGAAATGCCAGGGTGACCTTGAGCTGGGAAGCAAAGTAAGTTGTATGTTGTGGGGCTTGGTCTGCAGAGGGTTAGTGAGGATGAGCAGCAGCAGGATGGTGATGGAAGATGCTCTGTGGTGGTGAAGTTCTGCTAAATAAATGATCTGCTCTTTCCTCATCCCTGGCTCTTGAAATGCAACGTGACATCCTGATGAACACCAGGCTCTGTGGGGAGTGCTGGCACCTCATAAATATCAAATTGTTGTTTATTCATCCACTCCTTCCCCCATTTGTGCCAACTGCCTCTTGGGGTGGAAAATATCCTGGTAGCAAAGCCTGCAAGTGATGAGGGAGCAGGAAAACAGGAGGAGGATTCACTGGGCTGTCTCCAAGCCACAAAAGACCTTCTGAGTCCACAGAGCTGGACTGAGGCTGCCCAAAGCCACTCTCAGACATCACCACCCCACTGGGAGGCTCTGCTTGGGGAGCAGGGTCATGGTGGACCCGTCCTGCCCCTGAACAAACAGCAGAGAAGCAGGAGGCAGAAGCTGCTCCTCTCTGGGGAGTTTTAGAATAGAATAGAATTATCAGGGTTGGAAGGGACCTCAAAGACCATCCAGTTCCAACCCCCCTGCCATGGGCAGGGACACCTCCCACTCCATCAGTTGCTCACAGCCCCCGCCAGCCTGGCCTTCCAAATGTCCAGGGATGGGGCTTCCAGCACCTCTCTGGGCAACCTGGGTCAGTGTCTCCCCACCCTCCTGGGCAAGAACTTCTTCCTAACGTCTCATCTCAATCTCCCCACCTCTACTTTTGACCCATTCCCCCCAGTCCTACCAGGGGCTTGTTCTGTGCTCTGGTTGCAGGGGTGAAGAACGCAGACGAGGCAGAGCTGAAGCAGGTGGCCTCGGAGCCTCTGGAGCTCACCGTGTACAACGTGCTGGATTTCCCTCTGCTGAGCTCTCTGGTTGCCAGGCTCACCCGGGTCCTGTGCTCCAGGATCAAAGAGAAGAGCAACAAGGACAACACAGGTGAGGTGAAACCTCCTCGGGGAGGGCTGAGCTTGCTTCTGCTCAGCATCCACCTTCCTTGCCATCAGGATTGATCCTTTCTCATCCCTTTCCCTCCATGAGCTCCACCACCCTGTGAGCGTCACTTAACTCTTCTCCATGAGCTCCACCACCCTATATAAGCACCACTTAACTCTTCTCCATGAGCTCCACCACCCTGTGAGCACCACTTAACTCTTCTCCATGAGCTCCACCACCCTGTGAGCGTCACTTAACTCTTCTCCATGAGCGCCACCACCCTATATAAGCACCACTTAACTCTTCTCCATGAGCTCCACCACCCTATATAAGCACCACTTAACTCCTCTCCTCCAGTGCTGATCCCCTTGCTCAGCCCTCTTGCTGCCTGACAATGGTCCTTGTTGGCCAGTTCCTCCTGTGATCGTTGTCTTCTACAAGACCCTCTAGATGCAGTTCTTCCACTCTCATCCCATGTTAGACTCTCTGCTGTCTCTAAGAAGCCCCAGGGAGATGTGGCCTGTAGGTGTTTCCATTCTGATGCTCTTGGTTTCCTTCTGCCTTTGGTCTCTGTGAGTCAATAGTCAACAGCCATTCCTACCAGGGCTTTGGTTAACTCCTTGTGGTTGCAATCACACAATGACAATAACTCCCATTGCAGGAAGGAGGGGACTTCTCTCCCTCTTCTGTTATCATATGATGTGATAAATGTGGTGTAACCATCTCCTTTTCTACGTTTCCTCCATCCAAGAAGAGGCAGAAGAGTTAATTTGATAATTTATGAGGGATAGAATATGGGGGAAATGTGGAGGGAGGAAGAGGAGATGATAAAACATCTACACACTTTTTTATTCTCCACGTTTTACTTTAAATGATGGATTTCCAGGGCATTTTCAGATTAGAACCAAACAGCCTCTTCCTTTCCTTTGCTAGAGAGCAGCTTGTGTGATGGACAAGAGAGTGAAGAACCACTCCAGATGTTCTCTTAGATCCTCAGGAGAAATATTGTGCACATATTTTTATCTCTCTCTGCACTAAACTTGGCCTAAGGACGATGGGAAAGTCCAACTTCCAGGCACACTTTTATTTCAATGCTGTGGAGATTCATAACAATAAATGGACTCATTAATTTGTCCGTGTTTGATACAATTAGATGTTTTTCAAAAGTGCTGAACAAGCTCAAGAAAAATGGGATGCTTAAAAGGGAAACCCAAATAACTTCTGCTTGTTCAACTTGACAAATGTTCCTAACTGAGGAAAGCTGGGTCATCATTTGGCTACCCCAAAAAATGCAGATTTGTGCTGAAAAAATCTTCCCAGCACCCAGCAAAAGACTCAGCCTGGTCCCTATGGACCATTTATGTTCTCTGCATGCCTGGTTTTAAAATATTTATTTCAGAGCCATTTGGAACAATCGTTCTGCACCGCAGGGAAGGAAACTATAACTTGATTTGAAAAATGTCACTTATATTTATGGGCTGGAAAGTGCTTTTGGCATGAAAATGCTGAGCACAAGGATGTAACTGTGGTTTTAATTCCTAGGCAGCACGGTGAGAGATGTCCCTGTGAACACAGGTCCCCAGCTGAGCCCAACTGACCTCAAAATATCAGCGGTGACCTCCAAGAGCATGCACTTGAGCTGGAGTCCTCCTCTGAGCCCACCAAAGAAATACCGGGTTGTGTATTCCCCATCTAAGGGTGGTGTCCCCAAAGAGGTGAGAGATCTTCCTCTGGACATCTGGGGCTGCTGTGTCCTCCAGATCGTGGTTGGGAATTGGAGTAGACAAAGAGATGAAGGTAGAGATGCAGTTCTTGTGGGACACCAGCTAAAGCCAGGGATGAAATTAGAATCATAGAATGTTTGAGGCTGGAAGGGACCTCTAGAGGTCATCTGCTCCAACCTCCCTACACAATGCACATAAATTAAAAGCTGATAGGATGACAAGATAGGAGGACATCAGAAAATAGCACCCTGCTAGAAATACTGCAAGCCATAGTGACAGCAATTTTCCTCTTATCCCCTCCCTAAAGCATCTGGTTTGACTTAGAGGACACAGGTACAAAGAGCTTCCAAGGATGCCCATCTGGGATGGGTACGGCTTAGAAAAACTTAGAAAAATCCAAGTTGTTGATGGATTTCCATAGATTTTAGTGAGAACACCATGAGAATCTTGTGCCTGGTGCTTGCACAGATCCCAGCCCTAGAGGACAGGAAAACTCATTGCCTCTTAACCCTCTGTCTTGGGGAGATACTTAGAATCATAGAATGTTTGAGGCTGGAAGGGTCCTCTAGAGGTCATCTGGTCCAACCTCCCTGCACAAGTAGGATACTTGCTGGTACAAAAGTCAGAGAGCAACTGGACTTTGTGTTTCTGGGGTGGATCTCCACAAAGAAGCCAGGCTTGCTAGGGATGCCCAGTTCAGCCATTCCTATCATAGAATCAGAATTATCAGGGTTGGAAGGGCCCTTCAAGATCATCTTGTTTCAACCCCCCTGCCATGGGCAGGGACACCTCCCACCACATCAGTTGCTCACAGCCCCAGCCAGCCTGGCCTTCCAAATGTCCAGGGATGGGGCTTCCAGCACCTCTCTGGGCAACCTGGGCCAGTGTCTCCCCACCCTCCTGGTGCTCTTTGCTAAAGACACCCTCTCTTGACAGCCTCCTCTGTGCTTCCAGGTGGTGTTGGATGGAGCAGTCTCCTCTCTGCAGCTTTCCAACCTGACCTCACACACCGAGTACCTGGTGTCGGTGTTCCCCGTCTATGACACCGTCGTTGGGGATGGGCTGAGAGGTGTCACCTCCACATGTAGGTCGTGAGTAGAGGGAATGATGCTGGGGCATGGTTATGAGAGGCAAACAAAGTTCTTTCTTCGTGACAATCTCAGACTGGAGCCTGGATTGTGTTTTTCCCCCTCCCTCAAGTTCAGTCTGTCTTGGAGATGTTCAGAACTTAGAATCATAGAATGTTTGAAGCTGGAAGGGACCTCTAGAGATCATCTGGTCTAACCTCCCTACACCAGCAGGGACATCTCTACCTAGGACAGGCTGCTCAGAGCCCCAGCAAGCCTGACCTTGAAGGACTCCAGGGATGGGGACCAGACCAGACCCTGAGCAACCTGCTCTTTGAGCAGCAGGTTGGACCAGAGACCTTCAGGTCTCTGAGAGACCTCATCCCACTTGTGTCATCCTGCAGAGGAGACCATGACATGTCCATGACACACCTTCCTTCAACCCCTTGCCACCTTTTATCCCTGGGCTCCAAATGCATGAAAACTATTCCCCATGAATTAGCTGCTACCCCATTAGATGTGGGGTAGATGTCCACCAGCCAGGTCTCCTCTGGGGTTTAAGCTGTTGCAGATCTCACACACTGAAGATACTTTTCTGACATTTTTTTCCTTTCAGTGCCTTTATCTTCCCCTCGTTCCCTGCGTGTCTCTGAGCTGAGCCACAACAGCATCAGGCTGAGCTGGAAGGTGGCCCAAGGAGCCACCCAGTACCTGGTGCTCTGCTCTGCAGCCCCCGATGGAGCAGAGGACTATACAATGGAGGTAGAGTTCATCAAAATCATAATAATACCATTTTTTCTCTCCTCTGGGCTGAGTTTAGTTCCAACTTTAACCTTTTGAATTGATATTATGTGTTTTTTAAAGAAAAAAAAGTGTCAGCATTACCAGCAACATCTTTCATGGAAGGGGTTTCTTTTTTTATGGTGCATCTCAAAGTGATTTACAACTGTGAGGGTTTCACCTGAGACATTAAGAACCAACTGTCTCATGGGGCCCTGGAAACCCAGGTACTGAATGTTCAGCTTTGCAGGGATGTAATTGCTGGATCCTTGGGTGTAATTCCTGTATCCTTGAGGCTGCACATAAATGTCATCACGGGGTTTATCTTAAAATATTAGGTTTTTGTTAAGGCAGCTTTTGGTGACCTCCCAAACTAGACCTTGACACTGCGTAAGGATTAAGCAAAGCTTGATGAGTGGAAAATCCTTAGAAGCATCTAAGAACTTTGTCAGGTGTGAATTTTAAAGAGTTATCTGGAGTATCTGAGGCTGAGGGTATGAATTAAAACAAAAAAGGAGAATCATAGAATTGGCTTTGTTGGAAGAGACCTTTAAGCTCATGGAGTCCAACCGTTCCCCCATCCCTGCCAGGGCACCACTAACCCCTGGCCCTCAGCACCAGATCTCCAGCCTTGGAAACCCCTCCAGGAATGGGGACTCCACCACTGCCCTGCCCAGCCTTAGACAGGCATTTACAACCCTTGCCATGAAGAAATTGTTCCTCAGCTCCAACCTCAACCTCCCCTGGGGCAACTTGAGGCCGTTTCCTCTTGTCCTGTCGCGTGTTGCTTGGGAGAAGAGACCAACCCCTATCTCCATCCAACCTCCTTTCAGGGAGCTGTTGAGAGCAAGATCTCCCTTAAACCTCCTTTTCTCCAGGCTCAACAACCCCAGCTCCCTCAAACCCTCCTCAGAAGATGATGTGTACCCTTAATGTGCTTGGCATCCCTTGGGAAGAGAGGCAGAACATTGACCACTGTAGAACACCTACCCAAGTGGGGGACCTTGACCACCTACCCGAGTGGTGGAGTCCCAGAATGAAGTCCCTTTAATGTAGCCAAAGGGGACTTTGCCCTGTGTCCCTGTAAGGTCTACTCTGTTGAGGGCATTGGTAGGTACCCTAGAACATCTTCTCTGTTGGCAGGTGAAGGTGGCTGAGCCCGAGGTGCTGCTGGAAGGGCTGTCTCCCAGCACAGAGTACTCTGTGGCTGTGTATGCAATGTATGGAGAAGATGCAAGTGACCCAGCCACCATCCAGGAAACCACCCGTGAGTGCTGCTGCTCATTGAGCTGTTATTAAACTCTTAAGGCAGGGAAAATGTGTTAAATGAGGTGCTTCCCATATTGTGCATGTGGCTTGGAAACAGGCTGCCTGATCTTAAGTGAATACTGGTCCCCCAGGGGATCTCTAATGACATGGGGAGCTGTGGAGAAGGAGTGGTTTTCCCCTGGTGAAAAATAGGACTCCTGTAAGAGTCCCTCAGGTCTTGGTTTTCTGGGTAGAAAAAGGGAATTACCTGGTTGTTTATTCACTTAAAGCTCAGGTGGCCTTTCATGGGATCATAGAATGTTTGAGGCTGGAAGGGACCTCTAGAGCTCATCTACTCCAACCTCCCTACACCAGCAGGGACATCTCTACCTAGGGCAGGCTGCTCAGAGCCCCAGCAAGCCTGACCTTGAAGGACTCCACCCCCTCTCTGGGCAGCCCCTTCCACTGATCTCTCCCCCTCAGATTAAAGAACTTTTTTCTACTATCCAGCCTAAATCTCTCCTTTCCCAGCTTCAAACCATCACTCCTGGTCCTATCACTACAAACCCTTTGAATAGACCTTCCCCTGCCTTCCTGTAGTCCCTTCAGGTCCTGGAAGGTCACTCTAAGGTCCCCCTGGACCCTTCTCTTCTCCAGGCTGACCAGCCCCAACTCTCTCAGTGTCTTCATACCAGAGAAGCTCCATTCCCCTTGTCCACCCTCCCTACACATCCCAGAGGTGTGTATGGCAGTGACATAAAAAGAATATTTCCCTGCGTGGTGAACGAATCTCTTAGTTCAAGGTGGGGTCATCTAGAAGAAACAAGAGGCAACGGGTGGCATTGACATTGTGCAGCCTGGGAACCCTCTGGGTGCCATCACTACCTCTTGTTGCAGTGGCCTTGAGTCCTCCCAGGTACCTGAGCTTCTCCGAGCTCAGCCACGCGTCGGTTCGGGTCAGCTGGGAGGCTGCATCTCCTGCTGTCAAGGCTCACCACGTCTCCTATGTCTCTAGCAGAGGGAGCAACGCTGGGCAGGTGAGTCCTCAAGGGGTTGGTGGAAGGATAAGACACTTGGGAGGTTAGATATCTTCATGTTCTCCTTCAGCTGCATGGTTCTGGGAGGGCTTATCTGCTGGAAGTGTTTTAACTCCCTAAGGGGCACTTAGTGCAGTTGCCACCCACGTGCTAAGTCCTCTACAGCTGTACCCATGGTCCTCTTCAAATCATAGAGTCATGGAATAGTTTGGGTTGGGAGGGACCTGTAAAGGTCTTTTCTTCCTCATATCTAGTCTAAATCTCCCTCTTCTAGTTTAAAACCATCACCCCTTGCCCTGTTGCAACAGCCCCTGCTGAAATGTCTGTGCCCATCTTTCTTATAAGACCACTTTAAGTACCAAAAAAGCCTCAAGAAGGTCTCCCTGGAGCCTTCTCCTCTCCAGGCTGAACAACCCCAACTATGACAGCCTTGTTCAGACCCTACTCACACAGCTCCTCTGCTGCAGGTGGAGGTTCCTGGCACTGCAACATCCACTGTCCTGAGACCTTTGTCCTCCCTCACCCAATACTTCATCAGTGTCAGGTCTACATATGATGAAGGGGACTCCTTTCCAATCACTGGCAACGTCACTACCTGTAAGTGGGGAATGGAAATGCTTCTGGTCCCAGTAAGGGGTGACAGAAGTGGCTTGTGTGTGTCTGAACTGGGATGTTTTGAAGACCAGTCCCAGCAGCTCGTGGCCAAAACCCTTTCACAAACCCCAGACAAGGTGTTCCTTGAGTATGGAACGTGTCCAACTGTGTTGTGTTTAAAATGAGGTGAAGGAAGAAAGAAAGGAAGGAAATGAAGACAAAATTTAATATATCACTAACCTCTCTGTCCTTGAGAGCCCTCCTAGCCCTTTACAATATCACCACGATATGTGTCCTCTCCCCAGATAAGATAATCCTCCTTAATTAAGGTTTTAAAAACAATTTACCCCTCTCTGTCCTGATGGCTGTTGTCATATGGGTCTGAAGAAGTGAAAGACAGGCTGGTCTCAGACATCTGCCTGGTTGATGCTTTGCTCCCCAGCCATCTGCTCCCCACCTTGGCTCTGACAAGGCGCTGTCAGTGCTTCAGCTTTTTCCTTCTGCATCCTTCAGTGAAGGTCCCTCCACCACGTGCTCTGAAGGTCACCGAGCTCTCCGGGAACAGCCTCCGGCTGCAGTGGGAAGCTGTGGCTGCCTCTGATGTGGTTGTCTATCAGATCAAGTGGAGCACAGCCACTGGAGAGAAGCCTCAGGAGGTATGGACCTACGTACAGCTGTGGGGTTGGCTTTGTGTCTGCTTGGTGGCTCTGAACTCACCTGCACGAGTGGCTCAGGGGGGTGTAAAACTATCCAGGTTAATGCACTCAAGCAGTGAAGGAAACCTATGGAATTAGACAAGGTCTGTCCTGGTTTAGTGGAGCAGTCACCTTGAGTGCTGGAAGCAGGAGGGACACTGGGATGGAGCCCCAGAGTCTCTGGGAAGATTGCAGAAGTGTCCTGGAAGATCTCAAGGCTGAAATTCAATAGGGACAAGCAGAAAGTATTAAGCTTAGGCAGGAATAATTAACTACAGGTATACAGGATGTCGAACAAATAGAAGCAATTTAGTAGAAAAAAGATCTGGGGCTGCAGAGAATCCCCAGCCCACAATGTCAAGTTGGTGTGGGAAAGACAAAGATAATACTCAAGTATTTATAGCTGGAGGTGTCATGTCTAAGGCAGGTGAAGCAACTTCTGCTTTCCTCAGTGCTGGTAAGTGCTGAGTGCTCAAGAAGGATGAGCTCCAACTGAGGAATGACCAGAGACAGAGCTGGGGCAGGGATGGACCAGGTGACCTCTTGCATCTCCAGCCCCTCTTTTCAGTATGAGTGCAAATATTGGTTTCAAAGCACCAATGTCTCCTGTAGTGCTTCACATTTGGGCTGCAATAGGGGTGTATTGGGGCTTTTGGGTTTCAAGCTCCCCTTTGTTGACTGCCTCATGTCAGGCACTGCATCGTGGTGCTGCAGCAGCTGCTGAACATAACTGGGCAGCAATGCAAGAGCATCTCCTCTGCATTAATCAGGGCTGGAATTTTGCCTTTCCTTACAAGTGTGCAGCCCACAGCAGCAGACTCTGTCCCCAGAGGCCAGAGCTAACTCAGTTGTGCCCAGGGGCAGTCTGTGAGCCAGACACTTGGATGGCATGAAGTAGCTTGGGGCTGTCTGGGAACTCGACTGACTCATTTCTGTCCCTCCTGCAGCTCTCCATCGCTGGCAATGTGGCAACTGCTGTCCTGCCAGGCCTGCAGAAGAACACGGACTATAAAATATCCATCTGGGCCTATTACAAGGATGGTGCTCGAAGTGACACGGTGTCTGTTCAGCACAGGACCAGTAAGTGATCAGTGCTTGGTATCATAGGCTCATGGAATGGGTTGGAAGGGACCTCAAAGGTCATCTAGTTCCAACCCCACCTCCTACTAGAGCAGGTTGCTCCAAGCCCCATCCAACCTGGCCTTGAACACCTCAAGAGATGGAGCATCCACAGTCCCTCTGGGCAACCTGGGCCAGGGTCTCCCCACCCTCAGAGTGAAGAATTTCCTCCTAATTTCCAATCTAAATCTCCCCTCTTGCAGTTTGAACCCATCACCCCTCATCCTATCACTACAAGCCTTTGTAAAAAGTCCCTCCCAGCTTTCTTGTAGCCCTCCCCAGATATTATCCCCAGCCTAGAGACAACAAACAGGGGCACATGATGCCTCAGAACCCCTCCCAGACCAGCAGCTCAGACCTGATTATCTCCAGCTCTGAAAACTCCAAACCTGAATGTCTGAAAGGGGCTGGAGATCTTTATCCTTCTGTCCTGAGAAAAATAAGCTGGGCAAACCCAAGCTGGTGCATCTTTGAGGCATCTGATCCCCTTGCCACGTGGTTCTTGGAGGATACATCATCCCACCCTCTGCTTCTGTGTGTTGATGCAGAAGAATTGGCTTCTGGAGGGTGCTCAGCTGGACGTGTCACTGCTGCTTAATGAATGTTTCCTATTAGTCAAATATTGTCTATTAAAGAGGGTGAGGATTTCTCCAGCTACGTCATTGCTGAGCTGGGCTTCATCTGAGGGCACTTAGGAAAAGGAGAGAGACTCCTGCAGGCTCTGCCTTGGAAGAATTATCTACATCTCACTTTGTACAGGCAGGAGAGGAGGTTAAAAAGTGGCACTCCCAGAGGTCCTCTTAATTAATATTGCCTGTATAATGGCTTTGTTGGCAGTGAATAGGATGCAATCCATTCAGCAGCAGCAGCCCTCTCCTCCTCCTCTGCAGAATAAACCCATTGAGGCTGGTGCTGAGCTGGTGAAGCTCAGAGTTAATGGCAATCTCAGAATAAGAAGCTCAGGTTTTATTAATAATGGATAATAATAATAAAACACTTGTTTATAAAAAGCTACCTCAGGCGAGTACCTGGGAGCTGCATGCTGACAAGAGGAAAAAAAAAGCCTCCTACAGGTATATGATGAAAGGACAATTAGAGCTGTTTAGAGGCTTGGGAAAATGAATGGCTGTGTTTTAAATGGTGAATGAGCTCTCCCAGCAGAGCATCCATTGGGGGTTGAAATGTGGGGGAAAAGCTTCAACTCATGGCAGTGGGGGGAAAAAATACTCCCTGTATAAACATTGCATATGTGTATTTGGGTGATGGTTTACTCTGATTTGAAAATGTGGCTATGGTGTTGGTTAGACCTGAGAGCAAGCAAGCTGGGATTCCTCCTGTGGAGGAGCAGAGGTTCAGGAGGTAACGGGAGACACAGATGGTGTCCTCTTTGTCAGAGATGCTTCTCTCCTCCTGGGCAGCTCTGGGAGGTGACCTTTCCCCTGGCTGTCAAACCCATGCCATCAAATTCTGCTGGGCCTGGGGGCTTTCCAGAATAAACCCAACTCACAAGACTTTCCCTCACTTTAAAGTTCGCTTCAGCAGAGTCTCCCCTTCCCTCAGCAGAAGGGAATAGCCAGTGGAGATGCAGACGTGCAGCTCAGCACTAAGAATAGTGCTGTGGAAGGGACTTTACCTCCCCCACTTGTTTCCTTCTCCTCTTCACCTCGTGGTGATGCACAGCAAGAGCCTCCAGCCTGATTCAGCTGCTGGCAATGTTGGTTCAGCCTCACTGAAAGCATTTTATCCAGAAAAGAGGAGGAGGATCAATGAAGATGCAAGTGATCTACAGCTCTAAGGTCACCCCAGGCTTTGCTGGGTGGGCAGAAGAGCCTTGCAGGTAAAAGTGCAGAGTAGAAATCTCCTGGGTGTGTGTCCTTGGCTGTCTTCAGGGCTCACCCATCAGTTTTAGTCTCTTCTGAATGAAATGCTTCTTTTGTTCAAGATTCTGTGTCTTCACACCAGTGTGGGTTCAAGGCCAGACACACGTTTATGTAGAGCAAGAGCCTGTTTGGAATCAAGCTCCAGTAGATGATCCCATGTTCCCAAGCCCCATGTTTCAACCTCGGATGGATTTATCCCCCTCTGTCCTTCTCTTACTCTCAGCCCCAGCTCACAGAAATCTCTCTGGTGTAACAGCCTCTGTCTCCAGGTCCAGTTTGCTTCCCAGCAGGACCCCAGGGGAAGAAATGCATTAACATAATTAAAAACTGCTCAGCTTTGGTCTCTGGCAAACCCTCTTCTGGCTGACCGCCCATCACCTCGTTGGGATACCTCCATAGATCACCCAGGCACCCTGTGGGATCCTCTCTGTGAGGCTGAGGGTGCTGGTGAGAGAAGCACTAGGCAGAACTGTTGTGTGATGGGTGCTCTGGTTTTTGGTTTTTTTAGAATAACTTTAAAACAGAAAGAAAAAGATGGGAAATACTAGAAATGATGATAGAGCAACTTTGAAGTGTGATCCAAGTTCAACCAGCAGCCAAGATGTTTGTCTCCAGATGTTGTATGAGATTCAGCTGCAGTTTGGGTCTTTGTTTGTGATGTATACGCAGGATCTCTTCTCCTTGTGCTTCCAAGACTCTTCCCTCCTTCCAAGATTTTTTTTTTCCAGGTCCTAGGCTTTGAATTGTTGGAGGCTTGAGTTGTTCTGTGTTGTACTTGGGCAACCCTCATCCCTCCAGGATCTGTTTTCTCTCTTGCCTGGTCCCCGGGGTGACTTCTTCTGCTCTGGGCATTGCTTAAAAACAGCAGAGCACTGGAATGTTCAGAAATGGGCTGGGAAACAAGTGTTGTTGGCCTTGTTTGTAGGTCTTTCTACCTGTCTTCTTTTTGCTGTTCACCTTGAATTCCTCTTGCAGATTCCCGGAGCCCTCCCACCAACCTCTTCATTGACTCTGAGACCCCCACCAGCCTCCAGGTCCACTGGACACCCCCCGAGGGCCGGGTTCAGCACTACAAGATCACCTACAACCCTGTTTCTGATGTTGGTGCTCAGCAAACAGTGAGTCTCCAGCTTCTTTGTAGGTGACATGGGGACAACTTCATGCCCAGGGGACCTCTGCTCACTCCAGTAGCATTGGCCATAAGAAGACCTGGTTTGCAGGGCTACAAACCCAAATCTCTCCTCCTGGTTTGCTGGTGTGATGCTTTGAGAAGAGGACCTCCAGGCTTCTTTGTGATTAAGAAATTTGTGTCCATCAAAGATGATAATAAGACAGTTTTCTCACCTCCCTGAACTGAGATGGGGAAATCTTGAAGGCAGAGGGGTTGAGGATAAACCTCATGCCCTTTGGATGTAAAGAGGTTAAACATGGACCTTTCAAAACAGATTTTCTACTCAAACCCTCACTAGTTATCATGTTATACTGGGAATATATATTGGAACCATATATATGGCAATATATATATGGCCATGCATAGCCAGGCTTCCTCAGCTTGCTGCCACCATTGCTTGAACTAAACAGAGATACTGCCCAGGACCCACACTAAAACCCTTCCATGTATATCTGGAGTGTAAGAGCTATAACAAGAAACCTGCCCAAACCTTGGGCTCTTTTTCCACCCCCCCATAGATCATGGCTTCTGGCAAGAGCAGCAGCGTGACCCTGCAGCCCCTGCTGCCTGATCGAGCCTACAAGGTGACCATTGCTGCCATCCACTACACAGGAGAGAGTGAGAGCACGTCCACAACGGGCCGGACAGGTGAGTGCTTGGGTCTCCATCATGTTCTTCATGACCTTCCATCCATCAGTCTTGAGGCAACCTCCATTGGGGCAGCAACGTCCTTGCTTGCCCTGGGCTATGACCAAGACCAGGGCAGACTACTAGCCTTGGAAAGGGGACATTCTGCCTCAATTTCTGCACCCCTGTGCATTATTTGCAATTCCAGGATGACCAGGTGGGTCTTGGGCCAGGGGTCACCCTCCTGAATAACAGCTCCTGTGTTCATTGCTTTCTCTTTCAGCTCCTGTGCTGTCTAAATTCCCTTCAATACGAGGATTCATCCCATCCAAAACAGAGGGTAAATCACCTTTGTGATCCCTTCCTTTGTTTATTTTCAGTACCAAACCCACAGGGTGGGCTCTGTGGGGAGTGGGGATGTCATCCTTTGACAGATGCCCCTGGGGATGGTCCAAGGACAGCCAGAAACCTCTTAAAATCAGCTTCACTCGCTAAAGAGACTGATAATATGTTTGAAGGGTTTCTGCACAACTTGGCTGAAGTGGAGCAAAGGGAACGATGACATGCTTTAAATTAAAGTTCCTTGTAAAGTCCCTTATTAAATTTAATGAGCACATGTTCTCCTATGCTGATACAAAGCAAACTCTGAAATGGATTAGCCAGAAATGTTGAATTAAGGGGGTTATAAGAAGTTGTTAAGAAGCAAATATTAGAATGCTGATATTAGAATGAATATTAGAATGCCTTTTTCCTGCCTCTTTGAAATGAGCCCAAACAAAGCTCCAGCTTCAAAATGTATTGAGGGAGGCCACAGAGGGAGAGTGAAGTGGATTAGATGAGAAGGTTTTCGTTTGGACCCAACAAAGAACACGTCAGACTCAGTTTTCTAGGGGCTTAATGAGGAAATCTACAGCTCTTCAAGCCACAGTGGAGAAGTCCTGAGAACTTGCAAGCAGAAAACAATCCCCCCCTAAGGTTGATGAGTCACCTTGTAGAATTTAATGTGGCTGTTTGGCCACAATAGCTGAGAAGATAATAGGGAAAATATTAAATTCTGGGTGTTTTGTAGAGTAACTTCTTTCAAGAAGGGCAGGTTATATGTAATAATGCTGAGAAAACTGTTCAATCCACAATAAAAGACTCAAATATTAATATGGAGCCAAATTATGGAGGGAAAGGGGCTGACGTTGGAGGAGTGAATGTTTATTGTACAGTGAATAGCTACACTTGGGGAGTAAAACAGAAAAACCAAAGAGAACAAGCAGACAGCAGGAATCCTAGAATGGAAAGTGAAGGAAAAATCTTCAAAGCAGAGATGTGAGCTGCCAGTGTCAGCCAGGACATCAGGCAGGGGTCCTGAGTCTGATACAGGGTCTGAGTGGTGCCAGATCAAAGAGCTGTGAGCAACCCAAGTGCCCCCAGGCTGGGAAGGGGGTGGGAGTTGCTGGGGGTGTCAGCAAGAGGGAGCCTGGGGGCTGGGCAAGGGGCAGAAGGAGCAAGAAAGTCAGATACCTGGTAAATGGGCAAGTTTATGGTTTGCTTATATGGCTTTGGGAGGATTTATTTAGTTTTCTTCCATTCTGAGCAATGTTTCATCTTTGGAAAGCTGGTGGGCTTCTGGAAGAGAGGGGAAAGGGCAGTACAGAGCTTGTAGACATAAGATGGTCCTGGATGCAGGACATTGCTCCACAACCAGGTGCTGGCCAAGCTCCCAGGGATGCTTTTGAGGCTCGAGTGTCAGTATGTGATTCCTAAACTTATTTCCATAAATCCCTTTAATAGATTTATACCAAATTTTACAGGAATTTATGTATAAAACTATGAATCACGTTGTATCATGGAGGCCATGGCAAGTTGTAAGTCTTTGTGGTTTAACTTCAGCAGTCCCATGACCATCAGAGTCATAGGTTTGGGTGCCCTTTATGTCTTGGTCATGAAGAATGGATTGAACCCTCTATAGATTTAGGAATCTCAGGTGCCCTGGGGAGGGGAAGTCACCTCCCCTTTAAATTTTTCATGTGTTTTCCCAGAAATTAGATGTGGAAAATTGGGAGCCCAGCTTTTCTGATGAGGTATGAATGGCATTGATGCCAGAATAGCAACAGCAAGGCTGCAATGAAGCCTCAACAGAATGATCTGCTCGAGTCTATTATACTGGTGACCTAGAAAAGCTTTTATGAAATAACCCATCTTGTCAAGTGTCCTTGATTTTCTTTCAGGGATGCTTCTCCTCTTGCGTCAAGCATTCTCTTTGTCTCAGCTCCATCTGCCATCCATGGCCTGGGATTTACATGGCAGCAGATAATTGAAAGTAGCAGTCGTGTGCTGTTTGTTAAACCACCTCAGCACGTTAATTGGAGGGTGTTCATCACCACAGTGCCTCATATTCCACCTTCACATCCCAGTCTTTTCTCCTCTGGTTTTGCTTTCCGTCCTGTTGGCACCTTAGAAGATTCATCACTGGAATATCTAAAAGCCAAACTGCAAAAATTGGCCAAAATTCTTTGTGTTTCCCTAAAGAATTCAAAAGCCAAACCCTCAGGTTGAGAGGACAGACTGAGGGAGTTGGG
>VYZX01010481.1:5429-37741 GCA_013401335.1 Brachypteracias leptosomus
AGCGCTTTATTTCCATTCCTGTAATTTACTAGTTCTTTAGCTGATGATTTTATTAACTCTTGTATTTGAGAACTGATGCTTAACAAAAAAAGAAGAAGAAGAAGAAGAAGAAAAAAAGGCCCTTGGCAGTATTGTGAAGGCCTGGAACTGAATAATGCACTTTAATAATGAGGGATAGAGCTATGGCTTTTGCTGATGGCTGTGACCGGCTCTGTGACCTGATTATGTCGCAGAGTGTCAGCAGCTGAGACACTACAAAAGGGAGCGCATCCCATCAAATCTATCTCCATTGTAATCACCCTCACTGCTGAGAGGCTTGTTAGGAGCAGGGAATCCATCAGGCCTCATTAGCACCATTTACCATCAAGAAGCTCAAAGAGCAAACGTGTACCCTCTCATCAGAATAATGAGAACCAAAGTACTCCTATTATCTAATTGGATCAACAATGCTTCTCTCTCTCTTTAGTTTCCTGAGCTACTTGTGGACTACAACTCTCAAAAATTAGTTATTTTTTGTTAATTGCCAGGGTGGAGCTCAGCTCCAGGTTTTTCATATAGAGAAGGTTTTCACATCTGAAGTGCAAGGCATGGGCACTCTCAGACTGTACCAATGCAATCCCAATTCAATTAACTGTTCAATTAAAGTATGTACTCTACAGTTACACCATACTTACATAGGTTTTCCTACTAACCTACTAGGAAATAGAATGTATTGCTCTTCTTAACCACAAGACAGTTCATAACGCAAACTCTTACCATGCTACTTTTTATGGTAAAATGTTATTTTGCAACTGCTGAATTAAGATGTGTTTTTCTCCATTAGACAACTCCCATCTTTACAAGAAAAAACCTAAAGTTATTCAGCACCCATAGTTAAAATGTATTTGACGCTGTTGAAGTCAAGGGTCTTACAGGAATGCAACTGATGACAATTAAGCACTAGGTTTTGTTCAGGTAGGAAGCTGGCTCACAGGTAGCACTTAGGGAAACCAGAACCATCAACCTTGCTTCCATAGTTCTGTGGTTCATCTCCTTACAAAGATTAAGAAAACATCCAAAGCACACACTTCATGTACTTAATAGACATAGTAAACTCCACTCAAAACTCCTAATATTTTATTTCGTTTGAAATAACAGAGCAAAAAGGAGAAATGTCTGATTGTTACACCTCTGAAGAATCCAATTCCAGCAATGGATCCTTCTCTAAGGGCAGGCTGAGACAGCTTCTCTTTGAAATCAGTGTATCTACTGGCAGGGTAGAATCTCACAATTCTGCTACCTGGGCCTTTAAATTTAAGATCTGAAATCCCAGCCCTGCAAACACTTCCTGGAAAGTGCTGAGGGCAAACGGAACGTAGGCAGCGCTACATGGGGAAATATCTCTTCATAATATGCCTCTGAAAATGAAAATTTGATTTAGAGTCCTCTACCTGTACTATATCAAATTAATCAGGTGATCTAATCATATTATTACAATGGATTAGATCTCTTTGCTACAGTAGTCTTGGGAAGCTCTGATATTATGGTTCACATTGCCATCCAAAGCAAAACAGAAAAAAATCATACCATAATTGTGAATTCAATAATTAATAACAAATATGCTACATAAATTATTGTTAATATATATAATTTTGTCAATGTGATTGTAAGGACTCCTAGTCTACTGGGAATTAAGGCCATACCATATGTCATTTAAAAGATCATTTCCCTAAATTTGCCATAGGATCTCGGATTTGACCTATAGCTTAATGTCTCCAGGGATTCCCGGTCACCATATATTTAGCTAGACAGATGGACATTTACAAGCCCTGAATTTCTTTAACAGAAGCAGCGTATAATTACAAAGATTGCACATATGAACAGTCTGGTCAGTCACCCAGACTTATATTTGCAGGAGTGAGTGTTGGGTGTCACACTTGTGATTCTTTGAAAGGGGCAATTTTCAAAGGGCAGATTCTTAACATACGATGGAAATCTGTCTCCTTAAGAAGTCCAAGCAGATCATTCAGAAATGGAGTGTCCCAAATTACTATTAACTTATGCCCTCAATTTTGAAGAAACATACCTTTCAGCTCTTGTTTAGTTGCTGTAATTTTATTAATTTGCAGGGAATGTAATTTAATTTCTGGAACGTAGTTTAATTACCCTGAATAGTCCTGTTCTGTAGACAGACAGCTTCAGGACTGTGCTCTAAGCAATATGGGTTTAGGTTGAATATTATAAAAATGGGTGTTATATTACACACTTACTATCAATATTTATCTATATTGTGGCGAGGTCTGCAGTACTGATTATAAACCAAGGAACATTTGTAAAAACAAGTAATAAAAAGACAGCCTTTATTTAAAAGAGCTGGGCAAACAGATAGATTCTGTAATTTTATCCAACAATAGGGAATATTCTTCCTTTCTCTTCTCTTTCTCTGCAACCTGTGGAATTATTGGACTTTACATTATGTGTGGAATAAAAAAGACTCAGCCTGAGGGAATCTATAGTTTCATTCAGTGATATCTTCACAGTAGTATTTTTTTAAAATATACAATGAATGGACACACTTTGCTTATGTTTTCTGTGGAGAACATGTAAAGGGAAAACTATTGAAAAACTAGTCCGGGTTTTGTATCTTCAGCTCTTACAATGAACATCTTTGGTGCCAAGTGCCTCATATGAGTGGTGATTGTGAACCATTTCTGGACCACAGATAGAAACACGCAGGTTTCTAGGTTGGAGCTGATCTGACTATGAGTTATAGGTATTATAACCAACTTTTCTTCCAAACCAATACCCCATCCCTCCAGAAATCTTAATAGGCTTTTGAGAGCCTCCATTTAAAGCTGGCTGCATAAAATGATCCTTTGATGAAAAGGGATTGAAACAAGGGTTAAAGTAGACATTGAAAGGTTATTGTAGAGGGCACATTGTTCATACAATCCTCCTTTAATATGTGTGGTGTGCACCTGCGATAAGATGATTCATTAGATAAGGCCTCACTTTGACAAGCTCCATCGTTCAACCCTCGGGGTAGTGATGGAACAATTCTGCACCCACCCAGTAAATATAACAAGGTCAGCATTTTTTTTTCCTGGGACCTGGATGGTGATAGTGAAGCTTAGGATGCATCTTTGTTTATATGTTGTGTTATGTTAAAAAACAGGGGGTCTCCTATAAAGTGTTGTCTTTTATTTTTTAATGGGCCAAAATAAAAAAAATGTCACCCCTGTTCCAATTAAGCAACTTGGTGAGAGAAAACTGCCAGGAAAAAAACTCGCTTCACATTTTTTTCCCCCTGTAATAAACAGTATGAGTAGAAACTAAGCTTTAGATTCACATATCATCCAAGCTGCACCATTTCAATAAACGTTTACAAGGGCCCAACATCCACATAAGCACTGTGGATATCACCATACACCCAATTTGTAGCATTTAGAATAATGACATTCAAATTACTCAGTTACTAGGTCCAGTCATAAGTTATATTGACAGATTTGTTGCAGTGACTTTATGTGAAACAAGTAGTAGTCTTAATTTTAGTCCTAGTAAATGCAATACAGAATGACAGTGGCCACAATCTGAAAGCTTGCATGAATGGCATATTGTATATATACTATATCCATTACATATATATATATATATATGTAATGGATATATATATGGATTTGGAGACATCTCTTTCTGCATCATATTAAGAATGAAATTGAAATTTTTTGCCACAAATAAACAGCTCCCAAATGCAGGTAACACACAATTTCTGTCTTAGACACCCCATAAACATTGTTGGAGTTTCTGCTTGGAAAATTTTCTTTAAAGCAAAAGTTTCTCCCAAATTTGCTTTACAGACCATCAGATTCATTGCAAATTGCTTAACTTAGTTAATCAGCAAATGAGCAAGTCACCCAGTTAAATCCACCCCAGATACTTCATTATAATTTGTGTCCCTTTACTTAAAGTCTTTAATATCTTTTTAGAAGTAAAGGAATACAGAAATGCTACAATTTACAAAAAAGCGTAGCCTTAACAGGACAGTAGCACTTTAATATAGTTGTCTGTTATCAGGCATATATAAGTGGAAGAAGACAAGTGGTACGTTAAGAAACACAGGGTTGCTGGACCATATTATTGTACTATTGTGATCTTTTCAAAAGGTTGAATTAAAATAAAACAAACCTTTTCTGGCTTGAAAACACTTTCTAACCATTCCTAACTTCCCCCAGTTCTCAGACTTTCCATTTCTTACCTTGTCTAGCAAATCAATATTTATTTATCTTCAATATGTGCACTTTTAAATTGCTGTCATACAAGCGGAACTCATTTTTGTCCCAAGATCAGCCTGCCATCAGAATTCACTGTTTGCTCCATCTTCTACTCACCTGTCCTTGTGCATTAGTGACAAGTTGACCTGTGACCCCCTGAAGACTGGAGAGGGCATTGCCAAAGGCCTGGGAGCTTGCTATTGAGCCCATGGCTGCTGCTGCTGCAGCCGCTGCTGCTTGACTTGCCAGAGGATTATTAACCAGCTGAAAAAAAGAGAAAAGAAAAGATCAGGGTAAAACCCCCAATAAACACAGAGATGCAGAGTGCTAAGGGGTAACAGGAAAATGATGTGCTAATGTGGGTAATCTCTATCTAGTCCAAGAGCTTGAGTAGTTTTGAGAGGTTCTTCTTTCTGAGGCTTTGGTGTCTTTGACAATGCCTGGTTTTAAAAAAGCCAGAGGAAATTGCATGTTAATATTGAGAACAAACTTTTCTTTTTTTACCCTTTATGTTTTGTTTTTTTCTTTTTGAATTATGCTTGATGTATTTCTGTAGGTTCAATGTGCTAATGCAGCAGGTGTAGCAGCCTAATCCTGCTGTAAACAGCAATCAGTGAAAGATTAGCATTTGACCTGAATGGGAATGGGATATTTACTTGGGGATATTCAGAAGAGAGACTATTTTACTAATGACCCCAGGAATGAGAAAAAACTTGTGGATCCTTTTAATTTATATCATTAAAGAACTGATCTCAACATCTAGATAAATCACAGGAGAGGACTCAACCCTGTGATTAAGGTCAGTAGAAATCGACTACAAATTGAAAATTCATTTGCAAAATATGATACTAAGCAACTTACTGCTTCTCAACTGTGGATGATTAATTGCAGGACTCATAAATTTTCAAGAAGTGAGTTGTACTGCCCACTTCAGTCAGTTCCACCTGGGTGCTCCACATAAAGCATAGAGCACAGTCGTGGCTTTCACCTTAGGAGTCTCCGGGAATCCCACAGAGGAACACTCCTATTAACACCTGGGTTTATCAAACATAAAATGTGTGTTCCTCTGTCAGAATCAAATGTCCCCTGGGAGATGGCTTGTTCACTGGCTTATTATGAAGTTTGTATTTTCTCATCCTTTTCTGAGGTGGATAAACTTTGAACCAAGCACAGAGATGACAGTAAAAAAAAATAAATTAAGAAAATGGTGGGAACCATCATCCCTGGGACAGCTTTCCTGAGAACAATTAAACAAACTGAATTCAACTGGCTGAAAACATATTTTAGAGTAGGTTTGCCCCCTAAGAATCATTGCATTTTAGCAGAGTTTACAAAATACACATTAGCAAAGTAAAATAGCCAGAAGTTTGAGAGAGAAAAAAGTCTGTGGACAGCAAAGACATTTTTCCTTAGGCTGAGGTGAAAATGCTGAAGCTGACTCAGAAAATCTCAATGTTTGAGCTGAAATTAGTAGGAGCTCCAAGTCCTTAGGTGACAAGTAAATTATCAATCCTATAGCAATGCAGAGTCACAGACACCAGTAAGGGATGTACTCCACGGACAGGCTCTGCTTCAAAATAGGTTATAAAAAATTAATCAGTGATTAGTAGATGTTTTAAGCATGTTACAGATATGAGTAGTGTGTATGTTATAGATGTTTAGAAGCCCATCAGTAGAAGATGTCAGATATGGTTATAATCTATGCTTATAAGAAACCTACTTGTCTGTTGGATGTTGCAAAATCTACAACAATTGATTGGTCATACATTAAAACATCGATTAATCATTCATTAGCCCTTCATGAAGTATTTATAAATGGAACCTTGATATAAAGTGTTGCCTAAAGGGGCACCTTGGGCACATCCAATCCCTCTAGAAATTGTAAAGTAAATAACTAAATAAAGATTAGTAGCAATACTGGGCAGAAAAGATGACATTTTTGGAGGGAATATTTTGATTTGGAAAAAATTGTTGTATGAATCTCCAAAATCAGTCCAGGGCATCCCACCGCAAGAAAATTAAGCAGAAATAAAACACAAAGAGGGGAAGTGCAATAACTGCTTGATTAGCAGTCCTGATGAGCTGTGAGGAGAGCAGAGATGGGCACAATGACTAAGGCAAAGCTCAGTCCCTGAATGCAGGGCACAAGCAACTCCACTGACCGCATAAGGTGTGAGTCCAAATGTTGGGTGCACTCCTCGGTGACTTGGGTGGTGGTGCCTGAGCACAGCAATATAATTCCAGATAAGTATAGAAAAACTTGCCAGTTCTCTGCTCAAAACAGTGACCTCCCTTTATTGTCCAGATCAGAAGCTGGTAAACCCTGTCTTTGTCCACAGCACCTCATGAGCAGACCTGGGGCTTGGAGTAATTCCCTTGTAGCTGTAAATACTTGGAGAAGAAAGGGGCAGCAGCAAAAGTGTAAGACTTTCAGAAAAGGCCTCCTACAACTATTAGGAGCCCACAAATTACTGCACCTATGATCCTACTGGGTCTGACTGCAGGTATAAATTATAATCTTTGCACAGTTACCTGACATCAGCTAATAAACTGCACTCGCTGCTATAGTTTATGGCTTCAGTTGTGTACAGGAACAGTTACTTGGGGAGCAGAAGTGAGCTTGTGAATCTGGAAACTACCAAGGGTTAAAACCTTCTAAAAATCAGACTATCACCTCCTAGAATCTCCTTTCCGTTTTTCTTGCTCCAGTTTTCAAAAACTGTACATTTTCAAATACAACAATAAAATTTAATTACAACAAACCCTGGAGACACTCAGGATTGCTTTTGGTTGCATCACAGAGATAAGCTACTTATTAAAAATGATGGCAGAGGCTATGATATGCATAGGTACCCTGGGTAGTACCATGTTCCAGGAAAAATCACAGTGAATGGGCCAACTCTCAGGGTAAGAGACTTTCAAGTGCCTATGAAAATATCCCTGTCTATTCATAACTCTGATTAAAATTAGAAGATGCATTTTTCTTGGAGCGTTTTGGAAAGCTGTTGATTGCAAGTTACACTCTGTTAAACTGACCCCTTTTATATTGTATGCAAATTGGGGATGGAGAAATACACCTCATTTCATTATGTCTGGACACCAAGGTAACTTCTAACATGTTATATCTTGCTCTTATTTTAAAAATAAAATCTCTTACTTGAGAAGTTTATGCCATTTCTCAGTGCAGGTTAGACCTCTGAGAACACATATTGGAAATACTAGAAATACATTACGAAACATCCCGCAAAAGGCTCTTCCCATTTTGTTTCTGTATTTAAATAATGATTTAATTTGGAAGGTTGAGACGTTTGGAGCTGTCAATTCCAGTGCCTAAGTTTCTGCTCCACTCAAAACACCAGCCATAGCAGCAGGTAATAGCGATCTTAGTTTAAAGTGACAGGCCAACCCTCTCAAGGATGCCTCCGCTAATGACATGATTATATGGGGAAGCAAACTTTATGAGGAAGAATCTTGTAATAACTGAATGGCTTCAGCACATTTTTTCTGACTTCCCAAAGCAGAACTATTAAAGGGGAAGCTCTAACTTGGTGTAAAGCAGGAGTCATTCCACTGCAGCAAACAGAACTCGCACTAATAAAACTAACCTGTAAAATGATGAGGGATGAAAGAGGCATTACTTACACGACCCCAAAACTGTGATGTGAAGTTTCTAGGGTTAGGGAACAGTCTTCAAAAACAACTATTTCAAGAGGAGTGTGGTAGAGTCAGTGCTGCAAGCAGCTTTCTTGAGAGCCACAAATTCTTTTTCCTTCTGGAAGAATACCCGCTTCCTCTTTTTTTTCCAAAGCCAACTTAGTATCTCAGTGAACTTGCTGTGAGATACTGATCAGGCATTCATGTATCATTGAATATCAGATCAGATTTGATAGCCTGCACAGTAATGCTGCTTTTCTCTGTAAAGGACATATCCTACTGAACTTTCATTCCCCAGGCCTGGAAACCAAAGAGCCAGGTTTACTCATTACAATATCACTCATTCAACAAATATACAGAAAAAAACCCAAACAGTTTGGCTGATGTAAAGTCAAGACATTTCAGGATGCCAGAAATGAAAAAATGGGCCTGTAACCTGAAAGGTGAGGTCACTTTATGCAGTGCCAGTATAAGAATGAAGTTAGATCTGGTGTGTTTTCTAAAGGACTTGCAGGAGAGGCTGAGTGAAGATACACTGAATGCAGCAATGGAGAATGGAGGGACATATTGTGGAGTAACAGCAGGTATCACTTCATTTTACAAAATAGCATCCTTTTTTTTTCAGGAAGGCTGTTAAAAAAAAATAAATCACATTTCTGGGTATCTCCTAGAGATTAAATTAGTGTAGAAAACCAGTATATGTGATTAGGGACCAACAGATCCTCAGACTCTCATGTTCTCAGACAATCCTTTCTGCATCACACAACTAGATCAGCTACTGATGACCAGCTACTGAGAGTGTTTGCCTAAATCGATGCTTTTGTAGAGAAAGCAGAACAATCCTGTGATTTAAATAACTCAAAGTTGACAATAATTCAGCAATGCCTCTCAATCAGAAACACATGACATTTTTCTTTTCTACCCAGGCTGTGTGAAAAATGATCATAGAAATGAAATTTTTATTAACACGGCATTTGCTTTTGTAGGAAATTTTAACTGAGAATCTATGTGAATTTTATCTGTTTTGATTATAAAGGAAATCCACATTAAAATCTTGTGGGTTTTATTCCCACTTTTTCACAGTGGCTCATGAGACAGATTCTGGGTAGGAGTCATTTGTCCTTAAAAGGAAAAAGATTGTTTCAAACTGAGCACAAGCTTCTGAGGATATTCTGGTAACTTCTCTGTTACTGTGCCCAGTATTATCATCTGTACCGGCTGTTGATGGCAAGGTTTTGGTAGTGGAGGAGCTACAAAGAAGGGTAAAACTAGAGTGAACACAACAGAGGGAAACACCAAGGTCATATAAGGAATGAAGTGCTCCACAGGAGAGCACGTACCCCCACTGTAGCCCTTGGAGGACCCCACACTGGAGAAGATGGGAATTTCCTGATGAGAGCTATGATCCATGGAGAGTCCATGCAAGAGCAGGGGACAAGTGCGAAGACACAGAAGCAGAACATTCCAACTTAGTTGGAATGCTTGGTTCTACAAGCGTATTACCATGTGCTTGGTTTCTAAACATGAATGGTTTCGTGAAGAAGTACAGTTCCCTGGAAGCCTCTAGGAGCTCTTCTGACAAAACCTTTGCATAGTATTAATGCTTATATTCCTAATTGCCTTCATTGTGCATACATACCTTGTACCAGTTGGTACCTCCTTGGACCTACACTGAATCTCAAAATCCCTGAAGGAATTTTTAAAAAGCCACTGGAAAGACTGCTTCAACTTGATCCTGGGGAAGCACCTAGATATCACAGTGATGAGTGCCAAATAAATGTTTGTAATAATCAATGATAAGAAGATCACTTAGCATTTATATAGAATTTTGCAGCCAAATTTTTCGACTGTGGGTGCCTGAGCTCTGTCAGTTTATTTTTAAGGTCTTAAGCAAAAATAAGTCAAGTTTTCAAGAAATCTGTGAACATGCAGATCCTAAGAAAGCCAAGAGTGAATACATAGGTAACATAAAACAAAATCAGTTAATTTTATCCAAAAAGATATGATCAAACATTTTGGAAACCTTGTATGCTTTAGCTATCAGTTAGAAACTTCTTTTTTTTTTTTTGACCCTCCCCTCCCTTCTTTTTATCTAATAGGATAATTACAACATTTAACTTTTATAAATGAACAACAGGGGAAAATGTCTAATAAAATGGCTGTCATATAGCCTAATCATGCATAACTCTTTGAAAACATGCCCCAGCAGGCAAACGTTTGAAGCAAATACCAAATTATGAAAAAAAAAAACCCCAAACTGTCAACATTTGTTTCTGTACAGCGCTGGCATATGATCAACCTATAAACTATACAACTTAGTTAAAATATCCAGACCCATCCAATAACGTCTGTTATTTCAAAACTGCACAGGTCTGTATTTGTAAATGGTTGTAGATGGTAAGAATTACAAATAGGCTACTTAGACATTTTAGTATATGCACATATATCAGAAATTTATGTGCAGAATACAGTGTAGAGACAAGGACATTGGAATATCTGAAAGCACCGACTTGCCAGGGACGCTTAAAGTATCTGGTTCTCACAGATACTTAATCTGCTCATTATATACATTTATTGTGGCTGAGCTATTTGCTGTCTAAATCTATGCTGAATTTTCTATCAGGAATAAGCACTGATAGTGGTATCACTGATGTGACATGACTTGATTCAATGCAAAGCGACGCGACCTGAGGTGATGGGAAGCACGCAGTGCTCATGTACGCCTTGATATGACATGGATAGAGGAGGATGCACAAAATTTCTCACAATATCTTTGTCAACAAGGTGCTGCTGGTCAAATTGGAACCAGCCTAAAAAACTACAATAACAATTTACAAAATAAAAAAGGGTATATTTTAATAGAGCCGTGGCAAAACAAATGAAGAGCAGGCATCAGTCCCAGATCTCCAGGACCAAACTACCGGAGACATGAATAATGAAGAACACATTAGGGCACGGGCAGGAGTGAGGGGAAACCACTCGAGCCATTTTTGTTTCTGCTCTAATAGTGACAGATAGAAGAGAGAGGAAAGGAAACTAGAGAAAAGGGATCCTGTTTGGGTCTACTCCTACAAGATAAACAAAATCAAAGGTGTCAGCATGCTTGAGGCCGGGTCTTACATGTTTGCCAAAAAGAAGGGTGAATATATTCAAGTATATTTAACATAACATATTTAAATTTAAATATATTTAATACATTTAAGTATACATAACTACAAAGAGTAGGTGACTGACTCCTTTAGTAGCAGGTCAGTACTTAAAGACTACCCACAGTCTAGTGCTCTGGGTTTGTGGCTGTCCACATTTATAACTTACAAATACATAGTGTTCCAGGTCCATATAAGCTGGCATGTGCTGTTCCAGGTTTTAATTAAACAGAGACTTCTTGGTCTCTTCTGGTTAGTTACTTTTACGCTTATGCAGTCTTTAAAATATCTACAGCTGTTTATTTTATGCATGGTGTAAACCTACTGTAAACAAACTACCTTGTCTGACTTGATGAAATTTTGCATTGCTACTAATCATGAATTGTATTGGTGCTCATAAAAGAGGAAAGAGCACTGAAAAAATTATCTGAATTCTTTAATTTCCTGAAGTAGTTCCCATGTGTGGCAAGAATGAAAGCAAAGAGCGTGTCCTAAACTTTCTGAAAGGGGCTGCAACTCAGCTCATTTCAGGTTGATTAGTTCCTCGGTTCCTGTGTTTGTCTATTTTAGAATGATTTATCTGGCTTCTGAAAGATACTTTCCCCACAAGAAAAATGGTTACTTCAGGGCTCCCTTGCTGCTAAAAAAATGAACTCTTATCAAAAGGAAATTGCCATCTGTCTTCTCGGATAAGAGCCCAGCACTTGGGTCTCAGTGATCTAGCCTCTGTAGAAAGTGTGTCAACCGTGTGACACACCAAATTAATCTCCTTAATATAAAACATTTATTTGCCTTTAACTTGAATATGTGAATGGCATGTGCACATGTAAATATGACCATTTGAATATATAATGCACGGCATAAAATGCAATGTGAGGTCACACCATGATAATATGAGGGTTCACGTTGGGTATTTGAGAAAATATTTCTGAAATAGTCTTGTTTTCCAGGACAATATTTGTATACATGCCTGGAACTGTTTATTAGAATATTCATATTAAAAATCAGACTTTTTAGACACAGACCTTCTCTTTTGCTCTTTGAAGAATAAATCCTATTTAATACATAGAGACACTGCTGACTGAGAACATATACAAGGCTTCTTTAAAAGTTCTTAATTCTGCTCTGCAAAGATCCTAATTTTTGAAGCTGGAAATGCATGTGGATAATTTCATTTATTTGTAATGTACCAGCATCACTAAATAGGTCTGCCTCCATGTCAGCTAAGTGCTTACATTGAAGGGTCATTGACTTGAACATGAACAAGATCAGATCTAAAACTGGAACTAACTGGATACAGGTCAGTCCAAAATCCAAATCTGGTTCTGAATCCAGGTATCTATCATAGAATCATAGAATCAAAGAACGGCTTAGGTTGGAAGGGACCCTAGAGATCATCTAGTCCAACCTCCCTGCCATGGGCAGGGATGCCTCTCAACTAGACCAGGTTGCTCAAGGCCTCATCCAACCTGGCCTTGAACACCTCCAGGGAGGGGGCATCCACAACCTCTCTGGGCAATCTATTCCAGAGTCTCGCCACCCTTGTACTGAAGAACTTCTTCCTAAGATCTAGCCCAAACCTACTCTCCTTCAGTTTAAAATCTAGAAAGCTGGAAAGGTGTAAACCTCTGCAGTTACATCAATTCACCCCAAAGTCAAAATGACATAAAAACATAAACACCATAATTGATATCGTGTGTTTGAGAAGTTCTCTGTTTTCCAGGTTTCATGGAGAATATATGACATAACAAATAGTTGAGACACTGATTTTTAATTAGATATTTGAGTTTTCCTGAAATCTCAGTGTACAAAGTGAGATTTGAGAAGTGTGAACAAAGTTGAAGGAAGCATTTAGCTTGAAAACCTCAAAGTCAAAACCACATTTCTAATAAAAGAAATATAAGGGGTGAGTGATAGCCACTAAAGCAAGAAATCTGAGCGCAAGTCTGCATGAGGGGAGAGGGCATGCAAAAAAGGATGCTGGGGGTCCCTAAGCAGGATACTGTTGACATTTTCCTTGGGGCATTATTTTATTACTTGAGTACAGCTCTGAGTGCCCAGTGACAGACTGTGACTTTGCTCCTTTGTTTGTTGTGTGTCACTGGGGAGGTTCCTGCTGCTCCTCCTCTCCTAAAGACAGAGCAATGACCACTTCTGAGCCCAGGCTCCCCCTCCTTGCACCAGCACCAGGTGAGCACATCGCATCTCAGATGGTAGCGACCTCCTGCCACATTCATCTTTGGAAAGCTTAATTTAGCTGTAAACATAGAAGCAGCCACTAGCTGACACTGGACTGACTGCAGCACTTTACAACTGCTGCTTATACTGACATATATCCACTGTTCTCTTTTTCACCAGCAGTCCCACTACACAGAAACTGGTAACAGCTGGGGATTTAACATGCCAAAAATTGTGCCCTCAATGCGGCTCCTGCAGAAGAGGAAACTCAGATGGGTTGATTGTGTAACGCAGCCACACAGGTTTAATTTTGTAAATGTTCTTCTGAGAGGTGTACAGAACATTTACTAGTTATTTTAAATTTACTGATAGCCTTGAAAGCTTTTATTTATTTATTTCACAATCCAGCCATGTCTCACTTTTCCTGTGACTCCTCTCTGATTTTTTTAGGGGGGGTGGGTATAATTTTTTTTTTTTTGTGCTATGATAGACTCTCTTTCTGCTTTTACCTAGTTGATTCCATTTCTCTGATCTCTTATCTCCAGCCTCAACCACTTTGCTCATGTCACTCCGGATCTGGTCACAATAAGTTTTCCATATGGCAGTTCACACAGAGCTGCAAAAGCAGCTGTAAATCTACCGGGTCTGTAATGCTGCCATATTAATTCCTAATCAATTTCAAAGCTCTATTTGAAACTCATATATTTCACCTCAGCAAAATCCAAATAACGTCAAGTTGCCAACAGCAAATGAAACTTGGAAATATAATTAAAACCATACAGGCTGGGAATGTATTGTTTCTGAGGTCTCTGCAATTGCCACTGTGCTAGGCACTATAAATTGATGGCAAGAGGGTATATGAAACTGAGATCCTCTTATAACAAAAGCAGAGCTCCATATTGCTTGAGGTAACAGAAGAACTGCTGTTAGCTGAATGTGAGTGATGACTGCGAGTATAAACTGAAGAATTTTTTTTTTTTTTTGGCTGCAAGGATCAATTCGAAATTGGTTAAAATCTGAGGCTGAGACCCTGCAAAGACTGTTTAAAGTTAGTCTGTATGCACGGCCTAATGGGTAAACTCCAGAGAGTTCATGTTAGTGTGTTCTTGTGACTGTGATTTTTCTACTTCACAGATAAAGGTGGGGTGTGACTTATACTCCATGTTATATATGTCACACACAAAATCACATGCAAATATTAATTTACTCCTATGCTAAAATTGCTGTATTTTAAACTAAAGTCAGGGTCCTATCATCCTCTTTTTTTTTTTTGTGGAGGCAGAATGTCAGAAGTAATGCCTGTGTTATTATTCAGTATCTGCTACTGGCTGAGTGCATAGCCTGGGGAAAGTCTAATTATCATTTACAATAAATAATTTCCTCCATATTTATTATCAATGGAAATCTACTCCTAGACATTCAGCCAAGGAATTCTGCTATATGGGCAAAAATATGTACTATCTTTTACAGCAGCATCTCAGCTTACAACCTGAATGTCTGTAGCTTTTTCATTAAATTCATTATTGCCTTATTGTACCTAGACTCTTGTTCTTCCATAAGGCACTGTCAATAGACAGACAGATGAATTTCTTCGTGTTCTAAGTATTTTCTACTTTCATCTGTTGACCAGATTCACAAAATATTTATGGGCCCTGTAGCAATTCTTGTGCTTTACAAAACAAGGGATTTTTTGTGCTAAAAATAACATAAGTTCCAAGTTCTTGGTCTGATTCTGATTTCTCTCCATCAGGATATAAATCTGGTGGAATTTTAATGACGTCAGCAGAGCTGCAATTGGTTAAAAGACAGGTAACTACTGTCAGAATCAGTCCCTTCAGTTTCTTATAGGCTTCAAATCTTTGATAAGGGGGGAATGATGCTCTCATTTAAAGTACTAGAATTAGCTAATTATGCTGATAGCTTATTTAAATCAAATAGTCTAAACAAAATCTTGATGGTTTGGGCTTTTTCTTATGCCACTGTAAACTAGAAAAACTATCCATTGAAGTCAAAACATTTACACCTACAGCTGTGAAACTAATGGATTTTTCTGTTTGCAGACTGAAAAATTCCCTCTAAACACCTTACCCCCTTAAGAAGTCCCCCAAACAATAACAAAACACAGTTCAGGCAGACCTGGAGTGAAAAAAATGGGAAAGAAATAAATTTTAGGTCACATGAAACATTTAGTTCAGACCAAAATGATTTCTTGAAAGGAAATGTAAAATGGGTCGGCCTCACAGATGGGTGTTTTATAAATTGAGTAGAAATACTTCATTGCAAAGAAATAATTCTTATGTTCCTTTTCCTAATCTCACCCATTTTGAAGTGGGAGGAACATATATATATATATATGCTACTAACTATTTGTCAAAATATACCTTAATATACCTTTGGAAAGGCTGCAGTCTGCAGGCCTCCTTACAGCCACCGGGGTAAGCCAATGGTCAAAAATGTTTTTGTAGGCAAGCCAGCTGGACAATGCTGGTGTTCTAATGCACCTCCAGCAAGGCAGAAACAGTGATGAATCCAGCCCAAGTGCAATTAAGACAGGGCTCTGTCACTACACCTATCACATTCATATTACTTGCACATGCAAGAAAACAAATACTCCCTATAAAATATGAGGTATGTGCTGTTTGCTTTCCAAACTTAAAGTTGAATATAACCCCTCGAAAAGGGAAACTTCACAGAGGACACTCGCATGGTTTTGTACCATGCCAGGAGAAAACAGATGAACAGAAAAAGGAGGGTCTAGATTTAAGAACATATTAACCGAACACAAAATGAGGGTGCAGTCATTCTGCATCAAAGTGTTTTCTCTTCAACAATGGCAATCAGCTGGCAGGTAACAATCCTCTTAACTTCACCTCAAAGAGACAGACAAGGACTCTGACTTGCAGAAGACCTAGTGAACAGGTCTTCTTAAAGGGGGCTTACAAAAAGATGGGGAGGTACTCTTTATCAGGGAGTGTAGTGATAGGATGAGGGGTAATGATTTAAACTGAAAGAGGGTAGATTTAGGAAGAAGTTCCTAATAAGTGAAGTGGTGAGACTCTGGAACAGTTGTGGATGCCCCATCCCTGGAAGTGTTCAAGGCCAGGTTGGATGGGGCCTTGAGGAACCTGGTCTAGTGGAAGGTGTCCCTGCCCATGGCAGGAGTCTTGGAACTAGATGATCTTTAAGGTCTCTTCCAACCCAAACCATTCTATTATTCTATGATTATTCTATGAACATCAGCCAGCTAGAAGAGACAAACAAGACTGACATCCTAAATTAAACCAAAAGTTGTTACTTTTACATGGGTAGAGGAGCCAGTTTCTTGGTTGTAGCTGCAAGAGAGCAATGTGAGTCTGCTGAGGAGGGATTTCCTTTCTCTCTCCTGAAGACCATGAGCCACCTGAGCATTGCAGGTTGCTAAGGCATCTTAACCAAGATCTACAGGGAGCGAGGGGCAATTTCACTACAACTCAAGGGTTCCCTGACATTTCCACTGGTGAGTCCCACACTAGGGGACATCAGAAGGCTTCTTCTCCCCACTAGTCTGACAAAGACCTAATTTAGAGCAGATAGACCCAATATACTGTTAGAACTTCAAAATATTTCCTTTGATTTCAAAAAAAATTATGCTGCTTATTTTAATCAATGTCAGTGAAGCCAGACTTTTCCCTTTGTTCCTAATTAATCCAACAATAGTGTGCCTCTTAAGAGCCATTAGTGCAACAGGCAGAATCCCATGGAGGTCAGAATAACTGCACCAGCCTAGAGCAAGGCAGAATTTAGAACACTGATGCTGGCTTGGGAAAAATAAATCAGAAACTTTATGGATATTAAAAACAGTGTTAAAACAGGGTGTTTTATACAGTAATTATAAGGTTATTTCTCAGTAATTCAATCTACCGAGGGTGAAAATATCTTTTTTATTGTTGCCTATGATGGTAATAATTCTCTCTGGCATCTGTAAAAGCAACAATAGCTTTTCATTGATTTTGCTTAAAAAGAAAGTTCAGGGTCAGAAAATTAGTATTTCATGTGGAAACATGAAAAACTTTCCAAAGTATATGCAATGGAAATAGTGATAATTATATTTGAGGAGGAAGGAAGTCTTGTGATTACGGTCCCTGGGTAGACATCCAGAAATCTCACTAGGGGTCCAATTCTTCCATATATTTTCATTTCTTTAATTTCCTGTCTGAAAAAAGAGAATAATAAAACTCCCTTTCTTTCATCCTGTTTGTTTGTTTGTTTTCCCTTTAAATAATAAACCTGAAAGTCCATTAGGATTGGATTACATATGCACATATACCAAAGTAAGACAAGACCAATTTTCTTATTTCAGGGTAAATCTGCATGTGGAATATTTCTTCCTGTTTGCTGAACGGTACCTAGTGATTTATGCATTTATCTAGTATTTATGTAAGCTGGGCACTTAAGCCACTGCCATAATATATATACAGGTAGTATTAATGGAAGCCAAAAAAATCCTCTGAAGTACAGAAATAAATGAACATCTAAGTGACTAGCAAAGCTACTCACAAAATATAGGTCTTTAACTAAGAAGCACATAAATGGTAAAAATAACTACAAGGGGTTATTTCAAAGTAAAGGCTGACTTTACACAAGGACATGGTAGAACTTGGAGAGCTTAGTATATATGTCTGGATCTGCTGCTGTTTATAAATTCACTGGTTCAACATTGTTGGCTTAGAGTATCAGAACACCCTGTATAAATGAAAGCCTTGTCTTCTCTCTGAAGTTGTGATCTGACAACATATATATTGTTTAGAAAACACTAATTTTACTATTAATGCTCTGGACACTTTTCATAAGATAGATCAACCACTCAACTTGCCACTGCAGTGGTGGAGAAATCCCCGATGTATCCTGGCATTCCTTCTGGCTTTCTGTTTATCCACACTCTTGTAGTAAATGTCACATATGATACCTTGTTTTTATCAAGTCCTATTTTAAAATGAATTACAGTAACTCATATAATGCTTACTTGAGCTCCAGACCTACCACTCTACCTTATTATGCAGAAAAGATGACTCGTATAAATTACCCTCATCACACAGCTGTTAAAGATAATAAAATGAAGGGGGAAAATTGTAAGTCAAGTCACAAGAGCTTACTACGGAGTAGTTAGCTCCTTATTTATGATTGGCACTAACTCCTCCAGGTTGGTGGGCAGAGATGAGTAGCCACGGATGCAAGGCCTCATCTACTCATCTGTACAAGTGGCTGTTGTGGAAAAGAAGGGTTGATGATGTGGTGGGCAGCACCAGGGAGCTCTTGTTCTCCGTCTCATCTGTCACTGCTGGGACACGGAGGGCTTTGCCTGCAGTTGGAGCTGCCCTGGTTGCAGCCAGCTCCCCAGTCACTGGCAGTGTCTTGGGGACAGCTCCTGTCCCAGGGGTGTATGTAGTAATAAAGGAAGTGGGAAAATTTGTGTAATCAAAATATTCTTGGGCCACCTTTTACTGCCAAAAGGAAGTAAAAGTTTGGGAAAACCTAGCACAGCTGGAGGCCTGCTCTTGCTTACACCAATGCAAGTAAGGTAAGAGTCAAGCCCTATCATTATAAATCCAGAAACTTAAAAATAAAAATAGATGGTCAAATAATCAAATTACAGTATTGCAGAACAAACACGCAGCAACAAAAAGAAAAGAACTCCACAGCAATGTTGTACATGGAATGTGTTTGCCAAACCTGTGTCCAAAATGTCCTTGAAGCCAAATTACAAAAGACAGTAGGCATAAAAGGAAAACTGAGAGAAAAGAATAAAAGAAAGAAACAAAATAAGCAATCACAGTTGAATTGGCTGCCTTTAGGACTGAGCCCTGGAAGTCCATGACTCTGAGTGTGTGGGCATGTGTGTTTGTGTATAAGAAACGTGCAAGAGAAAATACATGAAAAGCAGGATTGCTCCATAAACTTTAACAAACAACAGCCTAATATATGCTACCATCTAATATAGGTGATATGCTATATCAAAGAAAAATCAAGAAATATGTCATATATACATTTCAGAATGTTTCCATTATCCAGAGAGAAAGATTAATCTATCCAAGGATAAAGAAAATTACAGGTCTTGAATTACATTTACAGAAGCAAAGCACTGCTGAGCTAATAAAAGAAATAACTAATTCTAACACATCAACACAGAAGTGCTGAAACATAAAAAAGTAGAATCCCAAAAATGACTATCTAAATAATTATTTTAAATCAGACACACGACATACAACACATCATAAACTCACTAAATCCTAGATTAGGAATAGAAGAGAGAAGACTATAGGTAAATCAAAACACTTATGTATTTCTGTCATCCCTCTGCATCTCATGAAGCCTATACACCAGTCCTGCTGTGCAGAAGATCTAGGAGAAGAGATGATAGGCATACATAAGTCATTGCATAAGAGATGAGTCTTTAATCTACATGTGATGATCTTAGAAACATGCAGTCTTTTTGACTAGTGTTCTTTTTAGTTTTACAAAATAGTGTCACAACTATTCTGCTATACCTTACATTAGTACAGGAGAAAAAAACGTGCAATAATGCTCCTCTCAAGCCCATATTCTGTCACAAAGCTACAAAAACTGGCCTGTGTGGGAATACAGTTAGCCCACACTGCAGTCACACCTTCATCTTCTGTCTGAGGAATGCCCCCAGCATCTACCTCCAAACACTGAAGTTACAAAGCCAGTCACCCTTCACTGTCTCTATAGTTGGTAAAGGAAAACAGATGCTCTAGGGGGTAATTCAGAGCTTACAAGGCCAGGCTCTTCTCTGAGCTGTCTTCTGGAGAGGACTCTTTTTCTGTTGACCATGGAGGCAACTTACCATATACTTAAGTGGCTTAGTTGGATGGCATGTACCAAAGAACTTGCATTAAAGGACTATCTCTGAGCCCTCACTACACAGGACTATATAGTCTAGCTCTCAAATGACATGTTTAAGTTAAATGGTCATTAAGTTAAATGACAGTGGGACTATTTGAGCATCTAAAGCAGAATCATAAACTCAGGGCCTTCCAGCTCTTATCTTCAGGAACATGTGACCAGTCTCTGAGCCTATATACTGACTTCTGATAATGAAAGCAAACTCTCAAGAGCAGCAATGCAGAAATGCTTGCCCAGGCCATAAAAACCATCACCTGTGCTAACATGGTGGTCCCCTTCTCCCTGCTTTTCATCCAGCCTACTTATCCTGGGTGCAGTATTAACATGGACAGACCTCTGCAGCAGCTTCAGCACTGCTGCAGGTTCTGCATTGCACAGGGAAGCCCAAGAGCCTTTGGCCATAGTACAGAAAATCTGTTCTTGGGCTTAACTTGTGTTTCCCTCTAACCACATTTCCCATGGACAATAAAGGTGCAGCCCTGAACGCACTCCATGTCATAAGGAAAGTGTCAGTAATTCTACTCCTGTTTTTAACAAATGAGTACATAAACCTCCTACAAAATAATTAAAAATTCATCCTTAGATTGTTCCTTAGTGGTCGCTCTCCACCGACTATCCCTGGTTGGTTGTGATCCTATTTTCTGCAGCTGTTGTACACTGCAATACTACACTGGAAGGGAACTCGCAGAAAATCCTGACACCCTCCCGCCCCCATACCTTTGCTTTTAAGCTCTACTTACGCCTATAAAAAAAGTAAAGAAAATATTTCATCTTCTAAAAAGAACAGCTGAATTTATGCCCATTATGGTCATTATTACTAACAATAGGACTACTCTTGGTATATCTTCTCATCACAAACTTTCAAAGCAGGGGTCAATAATCTCTCTGGGAGTTCATAAAATGCTGAAAAGCAAAACAACAAAATTACTCCATATAAATCAGCCTGATGCAGATGAAATCCCATTCCATTTCAGAGAGAATACAAAACAATCCTACAATCTTCCGAATGTCCCTTTAATGTAGAATTCTTTCAAGAACTTTAGAAACTAGCATTCGAACAGTAATAGCCCATAGAACACTGTAAACAGCTTATTTTAGATAGAAATCACATCACTTCTAAAATAGGGTTCATGTACTGACCAGCAATCAAATAGGGTGAACCAACTGAGTAACACTGTGGAAGTTTTCCCCTCTGGTTTCAGCTTTTCTTAGAGGATTAAGGTCTGGAAACTCAATTTGTTCTACTATTATATTATCTATAAAGGGTGGTCTCTTGCTAGTTGGCTCACCATCGTGCCAAATCCTAGCACTTTAAAATACATCTATTTGATACCTAGAAGTTAGCAGCTGAAAAAAAAAAAAACACAAAACAAAATCTACCTGGAATTAATCAAAGGGTTTTTTCCCCATCATTACTTTCAGAAAAAATATGATTCAAATACTCTATATTATAAAAGGAACTTGCTTTATTGTGGTGTTGTGAAGAATCCATTAATCAAACTGAAAGGTAAAGAAATTGCAATTTTACTTTCGTAACGTTTTAATACGAGATTCTTTTATTAAGAAACATAGCTTAGGACACTATTTCTTAGAGATTGATCCTTCCTTAGGAACCCAGGAAATCCAGGTGCTAGTTCTGTGCCTGTCAGGCTCCCTGAGTGACCTTGGACAAGCTAGTTAATCTCTTACTAACTCATTTCTCCATCTGTAAGTGGAGATAGTCATAATTCCTTTGTCTCACTTGTCTGCTAAGCCAGGCATGCCTTTGGGAGCAGGAAAAGTTACAGGCTTTGTGCTCCCATTTCATACAGCCTAGTGGCCTGTGATCTCACCCTGTTCTAGATCCTTTCCTAACACCTACTCCTACTCTGTGTCTTCTTTATCAGCATCATCTTTATTTTGCAGGAGCAGATGGAGCTGTGAGCTGCTCCAAGAGGGCAACAGTGAACAGCCAGTATGGCTGCTGATCACTGCGATTTGGTTCTGATACTGCAGAAAGGCTCAGTGTGATGGAGGGTAAGCAAAATTACTGTGCTAAAATACAGACTGACTAAGGCATAAGAGAAGTCTGGATAAGGAAACATCTTTGAAAAAGATAGTTTTTAAAGTTGTCTTTTCCTTAGCCCTTTTATCGGTAATACTTAAAGCATACTCATCCTAGCAGAGTTGGGGCAATAATTCATGCTAAATCCACTTATTTAATGTATTTTTCCTTTCAGTGTTGTCTATATCGGTAAAAAGGAACTACCTGTATATTAAAAATACTACTTCAACGAAAAAATGGAAAAGCCAGCAAATGATAATGCCTCCTGGCCAGCTAGAAGTGCAGTAAGTGCTAACAGCATCATTAGAGCTTCAGAGATCTCCAAATGCTGCAATGAGAAGAGTGTGGGCTGAGAGCAAGCCTGGCTGTTGATGGACAGAGGCAGGTGAGGCTACCTCATGCTTTACACATTACTCTTTTCCACCCAACCTAAGGATCCTATAATCCCCCATTTCAGCTGATTGCTAGCCTGCTGGTTTCTGGAAAGGCTTTCCTGTTGGTGCCCAGGCCTGGAGCCTGCACACGTCTAGGCTCTCTGGAAGGAATTCAGCAAAGAAAAAACAAGGAGAATTACTGGTATGGCAGCAAGGCCCAGTATGAGAGGCCAGAGGGTACGTGTTGGGGTGGAAGAACTGGGCTTAGAAGGGGACCCTCTTAAAAAAAGCTGAGGGGTAGGCTTTAGCTCCACAAGGATGCTCTGCTTGTGACACCAGGGCAGGGCGAGGTGCAAGCTGGCACTGTACCCTTATGGCACACATTCTTGGACACTTCTATGCAGCGCTTGCTTGTTCTGCTGCTGTGCCATTAATTCTGGCTGGCAGTAGGAGGGAGAGAAAAACCTTAAAATAATTGCTAGGAACATCATTTGCATTTAGGAGATCACACACTACAGGTTACGCTGAGGTTTCCTGTAGAGATGTAGAGAAGAGAGCAGTAGTGTCCTGGCTCTCCATGCTTTTCAGCGGCACTAACCGCTTCCCTCAGGCTGGAGCCAGGAATGAACAGTTTCCAATATTTATATACTGCTTTAATTTCTGCTATATTTAGATACTGTTTTTATTTTCCCTGGCTGCTCACATAGCTTCTAAAAGTTTAGGAATTTGAGTGAATTCCTGACAGCCACAGGGAGTGTGAGGACTCAACCTGTGAGGCCCAATGAGATATAGGATATAATATTCCTCATCCTCAGTTTGGAAGCCTGGTGAGATTCAGCTTCCACCACTTGCCAGTGGCAGACAGGACAGCCACAGCCCCTTTGTGCCATCCGTGTATTTGGGACCCTATGTACACACATCCTGTGTTCCTTCTCGTTACAGCAGCCCTTCCATAAGCTTTTCTCAGTTTGAAGATGCCCTCAAGTTGACCGCGACATTGATACTTAATGTACCCTAGCAGCTGTTGACTACTTCTCCACACATCTAAGACACTGTTGTCCTTTTCTTAATAAGCGTAATTAAATCTCAGCCCACTGCTTGGAGACTGGCTGATCGGTTTTCACACATTTAGCTTCTTACATACAGAAGCAACAATGTTCTTTCCTAATACAGAGCACACCAGGGGGAGAGATCAGGAGGTAGAACACCTTTCATTCCTACTTGGGTATGTTCTCAACCCAGTGATTTGTCACTGCTACCTGGGAGAGAAAAACAAACACAAAACTGCCAAGTGTATAATCCAAGTCCCAAAGCACTTGATGTGGAGACACTGCTGTTATTTTTAAAGTTGGAGTATATCTTGTCTTGCATGCCAAATTTAATACAGGGTACACTTTCCCACTCCAGTCAAATAAGAAATGCTTGAGGGATGCCTCTCTCACTACAGGCTGCCAGTACCAGGCACTAATTTACCAGTCCTGGAACCAGGGTAATGTTTTTGTGTTTCCAGGATCAGATTCTGCCTTATTCCATAAAGGACTTCTTAAAGTCACTGGGCAGGGAAGGTTCTGAACGTGGTGCTCTGCTGAGAGCTCTAATGATGTTTCTCACATGTGGAGCTCTTAAGAGAAACTCAAGGATGAAGAAAAGCCACAATCATAAAGTTTTAGTTGTGCTATGAAGACAAACTTCCCAAAATTCACGGTCACTAAGATTAATCTCACTCGTGCTACTTTCAAACCAGCCTTCTACAGAGTTGGTCCTTGTTTACACCAGCATGAAATGAGTATTAGACTTAGGGTTTGATTCAGGACTAGACAAAAAATCTGACTAATGCTGTCAATAGAGAAAGGAAGATCATGTATTTGCAATTGCTTTGCAATGACTATTGATCAATATTGAACACTTTTGAATTAATGTGTTGTCCTTTTATGAAGTCTTCATAAAAATTAGCTAGAGATGAAAGTATGAATCAAACATCAGGACACTGCAAATGGTGAACAAAGCAGGACATTGCTAACTACAATAAAAAGAAAGAAGTGTTTCATATTATCCATCTGTTTCCTGTGACTGATTTAGGCAAAGGCATTATCTGAGCTGTTTTATCATGCACTGTTTGTGATTGCTGCTTTTCTCTATCACACCACCATCTAACCTCATTCTCCTGGATTATAACTTCCCTAGGATCTGACAGATTTGGCCAGTCTTCTATTTGAAATGTTTTCACCTGTGCCCATTTCCAGGAACTTCTGGGTAATTCAGTAGCACAGATGCCAAGTGGCAGAGAGCTCTACACTGTAATCAGGAGCAAGTGGAGTCCTACCCAAGCCCATCTAGTTCATGCCAATGCTACAATGGAGATGCAGCAGTATGGACTTCAGCATGGACCGTGCAAGTGTGTCTGGGACCCTGCACGTGTGTTTGGGTGGCTTGTTGCATTTCACGCCTTGTCATAGTGCCTTTATTCTTCCTGGCACTTCATGGACATGTCAACACCTCTGCAAAGCTGCTTCTACATTTGCAGGGAAGACCTAGCCTGGACCATTGCTAGAGGCCTCAGATTCCCCAGGGAAAGAAGGTTGTTCTGAAACACCTGGAAAGAATAAGAAGACAACTCATATTTCTAGCCAGATGTGCTGCTGTTAAAGACTTTGGATGTTGTATTTATTTGTTTAGCACATAAATGCAGAATATTCTTTTCCTGTCCCCAAGAGATGATCAACATTGTAGTACTACAGCACCAGCCTCACAAGGAACATCTGCAGATGTATGTCCATCTTGAAGCTCCTCCACCTGCCCGGCCTGTAATGAATCTTAAATTTTCTCAAGATCATTGCTCATCACCCGAACAAGTACTGAAGAGTAAATGAAAATAGCCATACCATGGAAAAAAAAAACAAACCTCATTAAATGGCTGAAACAAAACACCACCATTGCTGTGATAACAGAAGGTTTAAAGTGCATTACTGTCACTTCTCTATACACTTGAGGGCTGGCTACTGGGTCAGATGGTGCAACAGTCCATGTAATCTCCTGAATGGAAAAAAATTAGGCTCAAAGTGCCAAATAGACGCCCACAACATAATATCAGGTAAAACAAACACATTCCTCCTATCCCCCCTCCCCAAATGTTAGAGAAATAGAGAGAAATTCCAGTCATTTCTCATTACTGTGAAGGTCAGCCTAGCTGGGAAAATTGTTTCTGCTTTACAATTCCCCAAACTGTAGAAAGCAGTTAGAGTTCTGGACAAAAACTAATGTTGCATTCAAAGGGAAAAGAGGCTGATATGGCATTGCTGCAGTAATAAGAGAATTTTTTACTCTTTCCACTTCCCTGTGAACCTAATCAACTGTGACATGAGAAAATATACTGGGCTCACCCAGCCAGAATCTGACTGCCACCTGAAAATGTCCTCAATATTCCACTGTTTGGGACTTTACAATGATCCTTCCGACATCAATTTTGTACATGTACATCAAAACGCCATTAGAAATGCTTACAAACACCTCCTGCTCACAGGCCTGCACTCAGACTCCAATCGAAGCCAGGCTCTAAAGACTCCCCAGTGGTTGACTAAAGGTTTCTTTCGATTACTCATATGAAAGCATTTGGTTATGGAAAGGCATCTTGGGGGAGCCTGGGGGATCTAAAGATCTCCCCCCTGACCTCCCTTGTAAGCGCACTTGAATGTCATTAGGAGCAATATATATTGAAGGTTCTTTAAAACCTGCCTTTAACATTTAATTAATATCTGTTGACTTATTAAGTTTCCTCATTCTCCTTGAGGTTCAACAAATAAGCCCACACCTTTCCAGGGTGTCAAGTATGTGGCAGAGAGTGGGAAGGTGCACTGAAAGGAGAATACAAGCTGTACACATCCTATCACACTCAGTTACACAGATGTGTATGTTCCTGCCTTCCTATACATGAACTAATACACACATACACACCCCATACATGATACAGCTGTAAATTAATTTAGCCTTGATAAATGCTTGGCATATTTACTGCATTTCTTAGTGACACTTTTATTATTTCTCACTGATGAAAAGCTGAATAAATCTAATGCCACTGAACACGATGATATTATCACCCTCTTCTTTTGTTCTAATATTTACAGGAAATATTACAAGTGTTTGACATATAAATTGAGCATTTGACTGACTTTAATAACCATGTGATCAATAAGAAGTGATATTTTTACAGTCTAAGTTCAATATTTAAAGGGCCGGGGGTCATGGATCTTTATCAAAGCACCATGGCTAAAACTTTATTTTCAGAACCTGTAATTCATCTTTTTTTTAAAGTCTATATTGACCTAATATCATTAAAAGTCAAATTTTGCTCATAAAATTCCAGTCCTACTGGAGGTAGCATTTAGATATTTAGGGGTTTATTTTAACTGTACTTTCCAGAAGCATTTCAACACTTTCTTGTATTAAAATTAGTGTTGAGCGACAGGAAGTCACTCAATACCTACATTAAAGATTATTCTTTAGTCTCAGAAGATACCAATTATTTTTTTAAGAAATCTGATCAGCCGTCATTATACATATGCTCCCTATGTATCTTACCCTCATCTTGCTCTATCAATCATCCTTTAAAAATTTTCACCCTTGAAGCAGCTTGGGAAACATCCTTTCAATTTGCAAGACTGCAAAATGAAAATCGGCCGGACACAATCCAACCACCAGGAAGCCCTCCCAGGAAAAGCTCAGCTCATGCTCTGCTGAAGTGGCAGCTCTCCCAGCCAAACAACTGATCAAATATCATGTAACCTGCACATTCAGCCCCTCTTCTCCCCAGAGACAGCAAAGCCAAACCAGTCTTAGCTTACATCTGGAATATTTGCAAGATTCCTCGTGGGCTTGTCTAGCACTTATAGAAAATAAAATTAGTTAATTTAAGTTAAATGCTCAGCAGACAATCCTCGAACAGAAAAGATGTACAAACTTCTACAGAATAACTTACAGGCTCATGACATCCACTGATTTTTAGAATTGTTTCCTTTGTAAACATTACCACATGCATTGGGACAAGTAGGAGGATAAGTTCTCTTTCTGGCCTGGTGAACAGTGAACTGTTTATATTCCAAGATGGAAAAGTCAAAGCTCTCAAGCAATTCATTATTCTGCCAAATCAGGGTACTCAGCAACATGTGCAGACCCTGGTTGAAGCCTCATGTCTGAATCGGGTGCAGCAAAAGCTTGAACCTGAGGCTAAGATACTGTTTCATGAGATGATTTCACCAGACGATTTCACCAGATGCCATGAATAGACTTGATTTTCAGTGAATCTACAGCTTTTGACAAAAACTAATGAAAAAGAAGTCTGGAGTTGTCCAGCTGTTTAAAAGAAGGTTGTTAGGCATTTAGCAAAGGAACAAGTTGTAGGAAAATGAGGGCAGTTATTGCCCTGATGGTTACAAACCTCAGTCTTGAGGTAAATCTCCTTTGCTCAGTGCTGGACCATTTCACTGGCATGGCTGACTTTATCTTGTAGGGCAAACACTGGTCTGTCAGAAGTGGGAAGAGTATTCATCTTTTCTTTCTACTTTGTGAGGAGTCTTCTCCTCAGATCATTATCCCTGTTGCCTTGATGTGCAGAATCACCCCTTGGGAAATTTAAAACCAGCACCCTAAAGTGAAGATTATATTCAACGGTGTGCAGCTTTCCAAGGTTTACTGGAAAAATGTCAGATTCAGCTTTTCTAAGCACCAGGTAGTATTTCTGAAGGCCATGGTGACTTCCAGGATAAGGATTAATTTAAAATATTTTGTAACTTTTTTCTTTTTTGTTTTGCTAATTAGGTTTCAAAATTTTTGATGGGAAAAATTACTGCAATATTATTAATTCCATTTCAATTGAAACCTTTTGAGAAGTGGTGGGCATGTTGTTGATTGTGTTTAGGAAGTGTCTCCCTCCATAAGCTCCCAAAGAAAGCGTTTTGGTAGTACTGAAATTCCCAGTTTTGGGTTCTTCATTTTGAAGCCGGTTTCTCAAATGGCATAGGAGTGCCTGTGCATATGGCAAAGTAAAATGGATTAAATCAGACTCCATAGTTTTATTTCAGCCATGCAAAACTTTATCAGTTACTCTGGGTTTTTTTGTGTCATCTTTTTCTGGTTTGGAGTCACATATTCATTGAGATCATGGAATATTCTTGGGTCTGATTTTTGCCTAATCCTAGTAGTAAGACTTTGTCCCATGAAGAAATCACAAAAACAAATACAGCATATGCAGAAAAAAATCCACAGATTCCATTATTTGTTCCTCAGATGAAGGTCAAGACTTATCTGAAAATAAGGCAACTTTTTTGGACAGTCCCAGAAAACAGATCAGCATCTGCTGACCTTTAGGCTTCCAAGTGAGGCTATAACCAGAACTGTGATCTTACTTTTTGTGATTTGGAGTAAAAGATACTGTTAACCTAAAGAATTAGATGAAGACTTTTAAAATCACACACAGAAGATGAGGCTTGCATGTCCTTATTGATTCATGAAGGTAAATGGAGATAATATACACAAAAGTTGAGTATTTTATGGTCCTGTTTAGGTTGATGTTTGTCAACAAGTATAAAGCCAGAGAGCTGGGAGACATTTCTACATTTCACTAGGTGGTTTGAGGTTTCTTTGTAGGCTTTCCATATAAATGAACACTATGCAAGCCATGGTTACCATGAAATAGGTACACGCTATCTAGCGTAAAATGGCAGTAATGACTTTTTTATAAGTAATGGTCCCACCAAAGGCATCTCAGATGTATATGCTGACACTTCTAACCACCATCCTCATTTTTATTTTGTGAATAATTGCTATTTCTGTATGTGACTGCTGCTTTTTCTGCTGACTCCATTCCACTTTTGACCTGCAGACCCCTCAGATAAATATCCCAGGGATATCCTCTTTGTGTTCCAAGACATAGGGCAGTTTAATGACTTGTGAAAGGGTCTGTTTCAGCCTTTAAATAATTTACATGTTACCATGTCTTCCTCAATAAACTGTGGTAATCTCCCTTCTAGAAACAACAGGTAAACCCTTCTTGTAACTTACACTTTATACAACACTGCAGTTAGAAAGCAAAAACAAAAAAAAAGAAGAAAAGAATTTGGGTCTTTTGCTAACAGGCAACCTAGAACTTATTCCTATGCTTCATTCAGGTACCTGTGAAAAACAAACAAACAAGTATCAAAAGGCAGAATTCTCACCTGCCCACCTCTCAGGCAACTGAGCTGCTCTCAGGACTCACAAGCAACAGCACATCCCAGGGCAAAGCACAGGTACAGTTGCCTTCAAAAGCCTTTTATTTTTCTTTTATTTGCTCACTTGGGGTCTGGATAGAAACTTGCTATGGGTCAGGCCTGGCTCACAGACCATCAGGTGTGTAGCTCTGTTCTAAATGTGCTTTACTGCCTCTTTGGTTTCCTTCTTGCTGGACTGATGGTCTACAAACATGGCTTTGTACCTTTCCTACTATTTTCCTTGGTGTGTTTTTACCAATGTAAACCTTAAGATCATTAAACTAGTGTAAATATGAATTCCTTTGATGACTTTATAAGTTTCTTAATGATGACGTATTATTACACCTATCTGTGAAGTTATACATTTAAGAGCTCAGTAACTTACATAAACACATTGTATGAACCTGGCTAGCTTGGTCTGAATTTTGCCATTTGCAATTTGTCCATTTCCTGTGACATAATCTACAGACACAAGCAAGATTTTTCTAAGAGATCCAGGGGTTGAAATCTGTATTTTCACTCCTTTGAGGGTTAAGTAATAATTTCTACAGTTCACATCAATGAGAGTGATGCAGCCCTTCTGGAAATTAGATCAATGCTTATTCGAGAGACTAGAATTAGACTTTTGCACAGTATTATTTAATTTTAACTTGTCTACACTCCCTTTGTCCAAAGGCTAATAGAATATAATTACACTAGGCTAGGAAAAATTTGATAATGTTGTAGGCAGCCTTACATTCAAAAATCCCTATTGTCACTTTCCCCTGATAACTCTGTCAGTGACATACTATTGTATCTCTCAGTCACAATCAAGTGAGATGAAAATTATTCTGAAAAATAAATGTATGAGGAAGCAACAGGAGGTACACATCAACACAAAGGATGCATTGGCCCACAGTGCACGTACTAAAGCAAAGGTCTTCATTGCCTTACTAACATAACTGTTGGGTTTAAGCTTCTTTTCACAGATGTCAAAGGATGTTTTAAATTAGCTTCAGCTATTGCATGACCAGACTTGATCAAGAGATGGTTTCTGCTGGACTTCAGCATGTTGAGTAGTGCCAGCCCTGGTGCAAAGGGTCTGATTGGGCAGGACCAGCTTGATTGATGGATCCCCTGGTATGAACTAACCAGGTGGCCTGTGCCAAATGCTTGCCCTGATTTTTAAAAGTTCCACTCCCATTACTTTCAAAGTAGTTTGTAACAGTCCATTGTATCATTTATTTTTTCTGGAGGCTAGTGCATGATCACCTCTCACACAGCTAATTCTCTCAGGTACTTAATAAATTTTTCCTTGCTGGTCCATTTGCTTGGGCAGCATTTGATAACCTCCTTAAAGGGATACCTGGTCTTTACAGCTGACAAGAGTCTCCTCCAGGGGTTGACAGTGTTGGTCTTTCTCACAAATGCTTGGCCAATGCTTCTGTCCCTGGCCAGGGATTCCAGCTGCCTGGCTTCTCTACCATCCAGGTTGATGGTAGAGTCCCAAAATCAGAGCAGCCAGGTAGTACGTGGCTCACCTTCATGACAGCCAAAGTATTTTCCCATATTTTGCAACTGCTTCCTAGGTAAAGGTTTGGTGGGTGCCTCTGCATCTGATGAGCTGAGGTGATGGCCTAATGCCAGTGTTTAATCTGATGCCACACAATAACAAGAATCAATAATAAATTCAATGCTAATGATAAAAAAATCTATTTTCATTGTAATAATCATATCCACTATCCTCACAACTTAATGGAATCCCCAATTCTAGTGGAGTCATATTAGTATAATGGGGAGAAGTAGAACTTCCCAAGGTAGAACTAAAAGTAAACTTGGTAGGAAAGTCTACTATATAACATCAGTAGTACACAGATGCATCCACTGCCCAGTTCAGCACAGCATAAATCAATGATCAACACCACAGCAAAGCAGTGGCTTTCACCCAGAATCAAAACCTTTCAGATAAACAGTCAGAACAAGTAAACAATAACACAACACATAAGGCAGATAAGGTGACATTACGGCACCTAACTCAGAAGCAAACTCTAACAAGACACAAAGTAATACTCAGAAACAACGTGATTTAAGTGGTTTGTTTTCATTTCCAGTCCAAAGACCCCCAGAAAAAGGTTATACTCTCTCAACTGAGCAAACCAGAACCTGAAATATTTGGGCAATCTATCAGAACTCTGATCATGCCCACGTTGGTCACCAATAAATCAGTCAAGGTTTAGGGTCAGGGCTGTCCACTAGACCTATAGCAGATGCTCTCTGTTAACCCCTCTTTTCCCCCAAAAAAAGGGGAATAGAAAAGGAATAAGGGAGAGAGACTTATGGATTAGAAAACTGAAACAGCTTTAATGAGGATATTAATAATAAAATGAAGCATATACAAAAACATATATAACCAGTATTGGTTATAACACCCCTGATGGCGACTACATCACCATCACCACTGATGCTGGGGAGCAGGCACTGGGAAAGTCCCAGACTGGACTCAGTGGCAGATGGGAACTGGATTCAGGAATTGGATTCTGGAA
>VYZX01010481.1:37937-102282 GCA_013401335.1 Brachypteracias leptosomus
ATGTGGTACATGAGAGTTCACAGTGACCTTGGTCTGCACAGGAGTAGAATAAGCAAGAGCCTTTCTGCACACCCCAATCCTTGGTAGTGACTCTAAACATGGAGTGTTATCACTGCTAGAACCAGGCACTGTTTGTGAAGATCTGCCGTTAACTTCAGAAAGTGCAGTTAGAAGAGACTGAGCTGAAATCACTGAACAGAATTAGTTCTAACCCAAACCAGGACACCCAGGAATAGTGTAATGGAAAGAAAATGGATGGGAATGGGAACATATTTGGTCCTTCATGTCTAGCATTTCCTCATTCCCCTCAACTCTTGATATAGTCAAATATCTTTATATCCACTTCCAAACAAGATTTAGGCTACAACAACATAGCACAAAGGTATACGATGAGCATATTTAACCAGGACAATACTTTCACACAGATTTAAAGGTGCTGCCCCAAGAAGATACAAACATTTAACTAACTCAGTTCTCTACAACAAAATGGTGGTTACACTGAGATAGTTTCTGTATATTCATAAGCCCTCCATAAATACTTTACTACTCATTTGTTTCATGGCATGGATTTAAGTTTGAGGAGCTTCCCTCTCTTTGTGAAAAATTAATGTGAACATTTTGGGAAAAAAAGGAAAAGAAAGAACACATAAAGACCATTAAAATTCTGGCTTTCCAGCCCCAGGAGTTAATCTTATACATTTGTAGTTAAGTATGTTAGCAACTCTCAGCTGTTTTCCATTGCCTACAGATTACTGACATTGCTACAGGTTAAGACTGAGTTCTAAAGCTGTTCCTCTTACTAGTGAGTGCTTACTTTTCAACATTTTAAAGTGAAGATGTGAACAAACCTTTGAAAAGTGACTGAATATTTCAATGCCAATATATTCTGCATGTAAAATATAAAAAATCTCTGTGTGTTGCATTTGAAATCTGATAAATATTTATTATCAATGCTGTTTGCTTTTAATCTGTTCAGGATATCATTCCTCCAGCTCTTTAGTACTTAAACAAAAATGGCATTTACATTACAATATTGCTTGCCAACAATCTCATTTTCTGGTTTAGTCAGCAGCCTTCATGCTTGATTAGTCTTTAATTATACAAATACCTACATATTAAAAAAGTTTTCTTTTTTCCATACTTTGAGCATGTAATTATTTTCTCTTGCATGCAATAACCTTTAATTTTAGGATTAAGCAACTGATTCTCTTTAGTATGGATGGATTTTTTCAAGTGTTAAAGCAAATTTGGTTATTGTATTACGAGTAGGAAAATTAACTTTAGGAAAACCTTTCATTAGTGCATTTGACAGCACACTGAGCAGCTGACAGAAACTTCAAAATATTCAATATACTTGAAAACAAAATGGATACCAATTCTGTGTCCTCTGAAGTCAACAGCAACACTACTCTGAATTCAGCAAGAGAGTGACTGGGGCTATGCAATTCCTCTTTTGAATATTCCTTGCTTTTGTAGTATTAGTGTTACAGCAGTACCTAGGAGCCCAACGCAAGATCAAGGCCTCATTGCATTATACCAAAAAGCTGTAGAAGTTTGCAGTCTAAAGAGATCAAACAATGGTGGAAGAATCAACAAAAGAACAGACAGACGAAGTGACATGCCAGACAGTGACAGAGCTGGGACTGCAGGCTGGTGCTCCTGACTCCAGCAACCCATTTACTACAGCACTTTCCTCCCTGATGCAAATTATTTTTCAAACGTGAATTCAGTAAGCAAAGGCATAATTTGATAATGAGATTAGAGCTAAATATGCAGGTTGGATGTGGTGCTAAAACAACTCCCTCCTCTCCCGTCCCCTCCTTTCCCTGCAGTTTTCACTCACGAGAGCATGGACTGCCAAGCTTGGGTCTACAGGACTGACATATGTTATCTCTATACCTGCCTGTACATTTGAAGTACCAGTGATTTCCCCCTAGACATACTCTTTGAATGTCTATGGGGAAAACATCAAGGATTTTTAGAATGGCTTGGTTTTCTCAAGTTTTGTTTATTTTTATATTTGTTTTACATGAACTGAAAATTCTGTCAGACACATTTTCATTGCATGGAGAACATGTTTCAGAGTCAGAAGACAGTTAAGAAAAAAAAATAGGAAGCTATAATTCTATAAAGCTGGGAGGGAGAAGAGGGGGAAACCTTCCTAATGGCATATTGAGCTCACTCCTGTCTCATTTGAGAGCTATGAGAAACCTCCTGCCAACTTCCCCAGTAGTAGTGTTAGGTCTCGTTATAAAGTGAGACGCTGCAGACAGAGGTAGGATGGAAATGCACACAGCACCTTATTCCAGAGCAGCGATCAGTGATACAATTGCAGCTATTCACAATGCCAATCCTTATGGGTTTTGGTGTCTCTTTCCCAGTGGAAAAGGTCAGGAGGAATAAAGGCACTGTGAATAATAAAGTCATTGTTTTTCTCCCCTCTCCTCCTCCCAGCATTTTCCTTTTTCTCCCTAAAATCAGCCCCTGACCCTGAGGAACTCTACACTGATGGAAGCTACACCCTCAGGTGTATTCTAGGAATTAGACTGACTTCTCCTTACTTGTCCCTTCCTGGACCTTGATCCCTGTACAGCCCTAGTCCTCATCACCTGCCCTCCTACCCCATAGCCCATGGGACACCTACATTGGCAGCTCTCTTAGCACTGTGAGGTGTCCCCCACCTCCCGGGGAAAGGTCAAGAGGAGATCAGCCCTGTACCACCCCCTGTCCTCTTCCAGCTGGAGCCACCAGTCCACAAGTATAGCACTGCCCAAACTGGGAGGAGGGCATGATGAGACAGAGTCAGCTCTCCAGCTGGGTTTGGCTATTGAGCAGGTTGAAACTGGGATTATAAGGTTACTATAATGAAAATCATAAGAGCATTAACAACTAACAATTTTTATACCGCTTGTTCTTACATTCATTCTGAATCACCTTCTGACACCAATTTATTTGCCATCAAAACTACAGAGTACCACTCTACTGTGACTGGGCCTATATTTTAGAGTTTTCTTCATAGCATCTCTATTTTTATTACGAGTCTAGGATGCTCCCAGGTCTGACTGCTTCCCTGATGCTTTCTACAAGCATGTGAGTATTTCCTCACAGGTACACAAAGATATTGCAGCAGTGATTGCTGCTTTAAAGAATCTCAGCTCCTTTAAGAACCAAAATGCACCATCATCGTTCCTTTAGTAAAAGGATAATCCTAGCAATATATGATGTGCTATTTTCATACATCAGTTTTCGTCTTCTAGAAACCCAGCTTTGCCTTCCAATCTCTTTCACAAACATAATCTAGCTTGGTTCTCCAACTGGGATCCTCACAGGATATTTGGTTATGTTCAAGATATCAGAAATAGATTAAATTCCCATCCTGCAGGAAATTCTCCTAATTTAAGATGTAATTTCTAATGCAAATGCAGATGAAATATTGAAATGTTTCATCAAACAAGAACTTGCATTTGAAAATGATTAAGTGTTTCAGCAGATTTCAAGACATCACCATGAATTAAACTGTTTTCAATTTCTTTTGTTAAATCATTACTAAATTGTTTTATGCAATTTAAGCTGATTTTAAACAAAAAGTATCCTCAGTTCCTTCTATTTTCCAAGCCTAAAGAGGAAAATTAAAATGAAATTTTGGGCAGGGGAGAAATCAACTTTGTGGAATTAAATCATTATTGTAAAAGAAAAATCACTTAGAAAATTCCTGATCAGCTTAAGGTACTACAGTACCGAAATAAAAATTGGGTGTATTTCAAAGGTAAGCCTTTTTTTTCCTTTTCTGAGACTAACAGTGCTCATCTCCTTTCTTGTTCTCTTTCCTTTACTTCATTTCCTTTCTCAGCTGGTGGCAAATATCTTCTTTTCTTGATTTTGTCCTAGATCAGTAGCAAAAAATACAGTTGTGCTACAGCACAGGTTCTCCTAAAAATCCTTCAAACCCTGCGGGTGGAACGAATACTAGGAAACTCGCTGAAGACTTCTCTTCCACATGAAAGTTCTATCCTGGGGTCCCTTAAGATCCACAGCCTATCACTTTCTAACATGGATTCAACCAGTGATCTGTACATTTTATTTTTTTTTTAAATTATAGTAGAATGTAGTATGTTACAAGCACATAATTTAAAAAATAAATGTTAGGTCATCACATCTATAAGATATCAGGTTTGATTGTTGATTTCCTCCTGCTAGGACATACCTTCTCCTGTGCTGCTGCACAACCATTTGCATCCCAAATTCCTCATATCCTAACCCACCAGGAGCTCTTAGAAACATTTTGTGACTTGTGCCTGAGGTGGTAACCTCTGACCTTCTAATTTTCAAATTTCCACATAATTAATTGTTAGTTACTTCAAATAAAAGTAGAAGGTTGGTGGAGGAAGGGGAAAGATGAAACCAGAAGGATTTGGAAAGCTCATGCTTCCGGTGAGACCTCTTGGATAAAAGGGTATTTTTTCCTTCTGCCTAATTTGTTTCGAGTTGCAGCACTAAGGCCAGAAAAAGCAGAGAGAATGAATGGAATAAACGTCCTGATGGGCTGCCCGGAGCTGCCTGGTGTTACGGATCAGCGTAAAACCAGCTCTCTTTCCCCTGCCTGGGCCGATGTAACTCACTGGAGTGGCAAATTACATCAGACCTACAGCTGTAACCCGACATTATGATTAATTTGATCAGTAATTTCTCCTGTTTTTCATTTTAATCGGTGTGACTATTCTGCTGTGGCAGGTCTTTCAGATCTAATTAAGATAAATTTCAGAGTAAAAGACTTGGCAGAATTTTCGAGTCAAATCCGAGCGTCAAGTGTGAAGACCTGCAGCACCAGTCAATCAATTTCCAGTAAAGACGGCGGGCTCTAACTCAGCAATCAACCCATTAACACTTAAGCAAATTTCATAATCTCCAGGCCTGTGCTTAGTCACTCTCTCAAAACATTCTGGCTACCGAAAAAAAAAAAAAGGAAGTATTATTATTTTTTTAACTGCCTGCCCTAAACTGCATCTGCTAAAACTACCAACAGAATCCACAAGTGGACACTCTGATAGATCTCAGCAATACTGCTGGAAAAGACTTAATGTTAAATTTTAAAATACAGTCTAGGGTGCCTTTTTGTTGTTTTTTGTTTATGTTTTTTTGGTTTTGTTAGGCAATACCTAGAAGCTGAACAACCTCTTTTAGGTGACTATTTGTACAAGGAACCTTGAATAATATAACACCAGGGCTATACCACTTCCAGAATTTTGCTCCTTAGTCAGAATCAACAAGCCCTTTGGTTCTCTGTGTTCGCTTGGTCCACTTGCTTCCAAGTAAAGAATTCTTTTTCTTGCAGAACTAGAAGCCTGTGATGACTTGAAATTCTTTTTTCTGTTTTGTTGTTGGGGTTATTTTTATTACAAAGAGGTGAAAGGTATGAAGAAGAGGGGAAAAGAAAGTAATCATTTGGGATATTCTTTACTTCCCTGAATTTTTTTTTGAAATATGAGTGAAAAGAGAAATTAAGAAGAATGAATGCTAGCAAAATAAATCCATTGGATTTAAAAGAATATCTGAGGGGCTGTGCCAATTTTTTTGTGTCCCTAAGATACCCAAGGGTCCTCCTCTCTGCCTAGACAGGCTTTGGAAATAGAAGACCTTATAGGATATGGATCCTTTCACAAATTTGTCCTGGGACAGTATTATTTATTTATTTTTCCATTCATTAAACACTTCAGTTGCTTTAGGGAGTTTATTAAATGCTTCCGTTTCAGAAGCCAGAGCTTGCTGGGCAAATAGCTCCACTTTCCTCTACTTCAGAGAATTCTCTAGCACGTGGTTTCCTATGTTAGCCTCAGATTCTGCCCCTTGGGTGCTAATAATGCCAGTTGTTTTGCTCGAAGATTAATTTCCTTTGCTTTAAATGTGAGTCAGGCATCAGTACTCCTTGTGCTTCTGAAAATAGCAACACCTGCAGAGTATACTTGGATGGACCAGGCAGCCAGTGCTCCAACTGAGAGAAGGTTTCCTCAGGGAACAAAGAGACTTGCTTATAAAGTCTCTTTGAGAACCGTTAAACATTTCTTTGCTCTGTCTAAATGCACTATTCAACAGCTTTACAGGGTGAAGACCCAATGCCTCAAAGACCCAAAAAAGCAGTGAGCTCTGGCGGGAAGGAAGGCAGCTGAGGAGAAGATCTGAATCCCTACTGAGTCCTGTGGATGGATAGTCTTACATATAACTGAAACCAGCCTTTCTCTGGAAGTGACACCCATGATCTCCAGGTAGACGCAAAGAGTAGCTGCCCTCAAACAAGTTGGCCATGCCAGGAAACCAGCTTGCATGTTTATGCACTGGGAACAAGGAGCATGGTCTTGCCAGTACCTTCTGGAAATCCACCCAAGATCAGCACTTCAACAGGCTCACTCTAAGCAGGTGATGGGCATGAACCTTCCTAAAGAAATGTCTGCTGCGTGTGTCTCTATCCCCTCTTGACTTGTGATGTGCAATATCTTACTCCCTATTGATTCCAAAAGTGAGGAATTTTTGGAAAATGGATTCAAAGCACTGCATTTACTCACCAAATATTTCTTTGTCAAGCTAATTACCAAGTAACTTGGGAACAGATTCAGTCATATACTGCAAAGTATCATATGCAAGAAGGTGGCTACATAATTTTAGCAAAACAAAAAAAAAGCTTGGTGGGATTACTGGTGTCATAATCTTGATCAAGTTTTCTAAATCTTAGGATTCAGTAAGCATGAGAAAAATAAAAAGGTCTTGGATGTGAGCACAGACATAAAGACAGCCCATGACAATAGTCCTTGCAAACATATCCCAGCTGCCTTCCTCAAACCAACAGATTTGGTTGTTTCTTCTATATCTTAAATATATGTAAATTTATCAAAGTGTCAGTAAACACTGACATTTCTCTAAATTAGATTTGTCCTTAATAAGAAGCTAACCAGTGAATGAGGCTGGGGGGGAAGGGAAGGGGTGGTTTGGTGTTTGTGACTGTTGGAGCCTCAGGCATCTGTGTACACATCCTCCCTCATTTACAGCTGAGTGTTTCAGCCTTTCTGCTTTTCTTTTCTCCTTTGTTAGAAAAGTGTTGAGGTTCCAAATACATTATTTAAGATTAGTATGAAAATTTAATCTGAAGGAGGTTCTGGTTTTGCTATCCTAGAGTTTGCTATTACTTGGAAGATTTTTCTGCTGTTGTCATCTCCTCACTTCCCTTCTTCCTTCCTTTTATTATTATTTTTTTCTCACTCATCATCCTCCGTCAGCTGCAGTTATTGTAGGTAGGCTTCTATGACAAAAAGGTGCTTTAGGAAAGAGTTCTGAAAATGGCCAGAATAATATTACAGTGGGATAATCCCTGGAGGATTTCCTGGTTTTCTGTTCCTATTCTCACATGAACAAAACAGTAGAAATCATTGGGAATTCTTCTAGTGCAGCTCTCCCTTTGTAGATCTGGCTGTGGGTAAGTTCATCTTATCCATATGGCTAAATCACACAGTGAGCGTCAGCAGCAGAAGCTAACCTCCATTTGGAGCTAGTTAAATATATGTTGCTGATACAACGTGCCCTATTCTGGTAGTCAAGCAGAATAATTGGCTACTTAGTACTTGGCTCATCTGATTTTATGCAGCATATAATCAAGATCGTATGGCTCCAGAAATTTAATTGAATGGAAACTCTGTCAGAGGTGCTAACTATTCTTTAAGGTTGCAACATGCTGGCCACTCAAGAAGCCATATACTTTGTCACATAATAATATTAAACACTCACAGGCACAGCATCTTTGGAGATGTGTATCTTCCTAGAAGTAAAGGGTTTGAAGCCCCTAATTTATAGCATTAGATAGGTTGTCTTTCACCTCTGGATTTCTCTGTCTCAATCAATTGACACAATCACAGTGAAAATCAGAATATGATTATCTGTATGAGGAGTTTCACCATTTAAAAGTGAAGGGATGAAAGTCTTCCATCACCTACCTGACCCACCACCTCCTGCAATACACTTCTGCTTTGGAAAAACTTCCTCTGGTTTGTTGTCTTTTGCAAACCAGTGATGACCCTGGTGGTTCTGCAGTGTTTTGCTTTTACCAGTGTAATGTGGAGCATCATCACTAATGTCAGCACAGAATCCAGGCCCTGGAACCTAAAATGAGGTTTTTCATCTTTCTACACAATTATTAAAAGACCTCCTAAAAATAATAGCTTTGTAACTACAATCTAGCCCACTGAACTGAGCAAAGAATAGCGATAAAATTAGAGCAGAGTATTACAGAACAATCTGACAAGAATTGTTCTGAGACTTCTAGCTGGTGTACACTGCACCAGTATTATTAATTTCTGATCAGCCAGCAAAAGTACCTCACCCAGGTATACCTAAGCAAGTCACTTTCATTTAATTTGCCTTCTGAAGGACATGACAGCATCTGTACATTCGGAGATGTAATTGCTGTTATCCTTCAGAGTTTTTTGAAACAAACACAATCATCCTCCTGAATTACTGACTTTCCATGACAATTTTTGGAGGTTGCATTGTTCTAAACTAATATCTTTCAGACAGATCCTGAATAATGTAAGAGGATAAAGCCCACATGAAAAAATCAAGAATTCAGAAATGAAATTTAAGCTGTCAAACTTTAACTTAGTTGATCTTTATTCCCTTAATATTCTTCAAACAAAACCCATTTCATTCTGTTCATAAAGAACATTACCTTAGAGGCCATAATATCCCTGAATTTTGTTCTAGGTCGATTTTTAAGTTAAAGCATTAGACATTTAAAAAATCCACATTCTAAGCAGTTATTATGAACTGGATGTATGAAGTGCTGCCAAATGTTTGCTCCCTCCTTTTTTCTTTTTTGTTTTTTATGTTTGTGCAGAAGAAAACAATTTCAGATCCAGTCCTCCAGCTAGACACATGGGAGTAAACCAGCTTTTCTCTGCAGGATTTGGAATAGAAAGACAAATTTCATAGAGGAGATCTTATCACCCCTCTGCTTTAGAAAAGTACCTGAACGCATTCTTCAACCATATATGAAGTGCAACAGCAGTTCCTCTGGAAATATTTCTGAGTGTCACTTGTTTGCATATTAAAGAGTCTCACCCTTCTCAGTAATATGACAGAGCATGTTTCAAGTTCTTAAGGATTTCTTAGGGAAGCTTGAGAAGTATTATGCTTGCTGTAGAAATGGCTAGAAGGCCAAAGTAATGGCCCTACAGACATCACTAAGGTGAGGGCTGAAGTACCCTGATAAATTCTGGCTTCTTTTGTGGATGTCAGCACATGGCATATCTCTATCTGTGAAGAAACTTTGCGTTTTCGTGGCTAAATAGCCATTTAAATAAATGGTGAGGATCAGAGAGGAAAGAACATCAAAAACACTTATTCCCCAATTTATTAGTAGCTCTTTAATGCTGAGCCAGAGCTGACAGCTAATGACTTCTAATTCCTTGACTGTTGTTCTGAAAGTGTCCCAGTCACGCAGCTGGCTCAGCAGCACTGGCTGAGCTCAGCCCAGTGGGAATGCCAGACCCCTCACACTGGTGTCTTTCATTAACTCTAATCCCAGTTCCTAAAAGGTTTAGGGGATTGCATTTGAACTAAAGCCACCTGACAGTACTTGGTTCCCTCCTTCCATTTCTGTTGAATCTCCCCCATGCAGACTGCCCTCAGAAGGGTAGTTGCAAGGACAAGCATGATAAGAAGAGTGATGTGCCAAGGGATCCTCATGAAAACATTGACTTTGGTACCTCCCATATAAGAAATTATTTGATTTACTTCATTTTATTGTACTTCTGCAAGTGAGATATGACCCTGGAGAGCTAAAGTACTTCTACTGGCCTATAGGTCACAGATAAGACCGGAAGATCTCAGATTCAGCTGAGATTTACACTGGGACCAGAGGCTATAGCACAGAATCACAGACTGGTTTGGGTTGGAAGGGACCTTTAAAGGCCATCTAGTCCAACCCCCCTGCACTGAGCAGGGCCATCTGCAGCTAGAGCAGGTTGCTCAGAGCCACATCCAACCTGACCTGGAATGTTTCCAGGAATGGAGCATCTATCACCTCTCTGGGCAACCTGGGCCAATGTTTTGCCACCCTCAGTGTAAAAAACTTCTTCCTTACATCTAGTTTAAATCTCCCCTGTTTTAGTTTAGAACCATCACCCCTTGTCCTTTTGCCCGATTGGCCCCATCTTTCTTACAGGTCACCTTTAAGTACTGAAAGGCTGCCTTCAGTGTCAGTACAACCCTCTTGAGGCATGTCCACTCAGATAATCCCACTTCCTCCCCACCCCAACTCTAATTAATGCGTGCCTTTGCTTTGTTTGGAAAGCTGAATGCCTTTTGAAGCACAATATTTAGCAGGCAGTTTTAGCAACACATAGCACATAGAGTTAGTGTGCGTACATTACAGCTGCGCCAAGACAATAAAATGTAAGAGAAGCTCCTCTGGAAATATTCCTGTCTCTGTATGTCAATAATCTGCATACTAAAGAGTCCCAAAGCACTCACTAGCATGATAGACTGGGCATTAAGTGGTGCCTAAGTAGCCCTTAAGACAATACACAGAAGAACCTCAGGAAACATTATGCTCTACTGTAAGAAAAAGCTTAGGAAGCAAGGACACATCTCTTGTGGACTTTTAAGTCTATTATCTAAACCATTAAAAATCAGATTTGATGCCATTTAGTTGAAGCTCAGATTAATGCAGGTTTAACTGGCCACATGGCAAACACAGCTTCTTGTAAACCAATTCCCTTAATTGTTTGGAAAAGGATTTTTTAATTATTAAGCTAATGCAGTTTAATTTCTGCAGGAAATGGAGCCGAATCCATCAGTGTGGATAAAACCTTTAAAGTGGGGTCTCAAAATTTAGAGACTGAAGTGAATAGAGACTTTGCTGGTTTCTAAGAGCAGTTTCACTGCCCAGTGAAAGAGCCTCTGCTCACTCCACAGCCTACCCTGGTGTTCACTCAGAATCTTACTTGTGGATAGAGTCAAAGCTGTTCTTGCAGGATGTGAATATAGTCCGACATATCTAGTGTGGGAACATACAAGTACAAGAAATTAGGACCACTGGATCTGAGCTCTGCTGTTTCTGACCAGGAATTCCAAGACAGGTAGAGCCCAGCATCAGTGTGGGTGCCATAGCTGTTGGCCTATTAGAAAATATCTGTATCATTGGAGTGAACATCTGGGAAAGGCATTAACTGGCATTCTTAGCTTTGGAGTCTATACTGAGGCTCTTAACAGAAGTATCTGATTCTCAGCAGGACAAATGTTAGGGCCATGATTTCAGGAGGAAGGACAACCCACCCATCCCTTGCACACGTCCACCAGCAGAAGCTCTATTTCTTTTAGGGACAGTCAGGATCAACTGCTAAAGAACAGCTAACTTTGCTGTCCTCATAACCTACCATAAAAGGTGACTGCTGGGCAAATGCCATTTGTGAAAGTCACATGCTGAATATATGGAAAAAAATAGATATTTTTCTATGGGGTTTATGACGTGGACTTTAAAAGATGCCTACTCTTCAGAAAGGAGCAGACTAGGACCATCATTAATTATGCTTTTCTAGCTTATCCAGCCTTTTAGCTGTCCTAAACTGCACGCCTGTAAGAATTAACTAATATAAGGTGCAATTTCTCAGCCTGTATGGTCAGAAGGTGTAACCTTCACTTGATTCCCCCCTGCAGTGGGAAACTGCATTTTCTGCTGTCAGACCATTAGAGATTTGTACATAGTGTCCTACCTGCAATGGATTTGGTGAAGTAAGAGGAGATGGAAGGCCATGCCCTGGTGACTGGCTGGGTTTCTGAGGGGAGCTGGAGGACTGTGGGGCTGAAGGTGGTTGGCTCTGGCTCTGGGACTGCGTTTGGTTCTGCTGCGGTGGTGCTGACGACTGTGGCTGTGGCTGCTGGCTCTGCTGGGGTGGCTGTGGAGTCTGTGTCTGCTGACCTTGCTGCTGTTGCTGCTGGCCTTGCTGCTGCTGTTGCTGCTGCTGACCTTGCTGCTGCTGTTGATGCTGGAGCTGCTGAAGATGCTGAAGCTGTTGAAGCTGGGAGTTCAGGGATGAGGTAGCTGTGAATTGAAGAAAGGGAAGAGAGTTATGTAGGTTTCATTAGTATCTACTGCATTAAAGATATTCTGGAATAAAGTTCTGTTACTTTGTGGGACACACTGCCCACTGGGGTCAGCTGGCCTCAGAGCTCAGGTTGTGGCAGGAAACATGTTCCCATCAATAACAGCCTGTGGTTCTGCCAGCGCAGTTCTGTGGTAAAAGTGGGACTTCACTGGAGGCAATGAAAGCAAACCTTTGGAAGGGCTACAGCTCTGCCCACAGGATGGGTGTCAGAGCTGACCAGATGACTGCTCAGACAAGCTCACCAGTGAAGCCAATGGGAATTTTGCCCAGAGAAGAAGCGAACAGGACATCACTGTACACAGCGTGGCAAGAACTCGTAACATGAACTGGTGCTGTTACATAAAGGAGGAGAAAACCATAGTTGTTAAATAAAGGATGCTCTGAAAAGAGCTTTGTCATGTCTTTCCACAGCAGGTGTCAGGAAATAAAACATTCAGCTGTGAAATTTCTTGTGTGATGCATAGTTAGCAGAAATACCCAAGAAACCGTGTGTGTCTCTGAAATTAGAACTGCTCCTTATCCTCCACATCTAGAAGCCATAAAGTTCCCCTTGTGGAATAGGGTAGGTATTCTGTGCACTTGCACTGCTCACTTACTCCTGGTAGTAAAAGTCTGTCATGTTTTGCTATCGTGTGCTCCAAACATGAGGCTTGGAAACTGGTGGCTCCCATCAACATGCTGGCACAGAAGAGCAAATTTTATGTCCTAGAGACCCTTTCAAATTGACTAGAGCATTCATTAAATTCAGGAAGGCAAGAAGTGTGCCACAGGGATGTCACTAAGGAAGAACAGCTTTAAGCAGCCACCAGAACATCACAGAAGCCTGATGCTTTCTGGGGTTATGCCCTGAATAAATCACCTGGGCCTGAGGCCTTACCCACTTCAATCAACTTCTTAGGGGTTGTGTTTGATGGCTATAAGATCCCAAGAGGAACAGCTTACAAGGTCACTGTGCTATTCTGCACTCTGTATACTGCTTTGCCAACACCACTCTGTATTCTAATTTCCATCAGCAGAAGCCAAAGTAAACTGGGAATGAATCAAATTTGTTATTTCTAAAATGGCTATCAGATTTCATGGCCAGAAACTCTGTTCACCAAGTTATTTGTGGATTGGCAGATAAAGCCAAGTCATCTCCACTTTCTTTTCACGCTGACATCCTTATTTCAGCTTTCTAGATGTCTACACCCTGGGGATGAACCCGAGGTCTTGGTATGACTTATAAAATCAATGAGCCATAAACTGGAATAAGCAAAAGAAAAAGAGAAAAGAAAACGGAGAAAGATGAGACAGAATGGGTAAGCCAGACAAGGCTGCAGGAAGCAAAAGTAAAAGGCTTGGTAGGAAGAGCTGTTGGTCATCTATTCCTATACTCTTAGCTGCTCTAAATTTTCTTTCACCAGAGGCAGGAATCAAACTACAAATATGCCTTTACAAGAATTATAGCCCTGTGTATGTGACTTCAACAAAGAACCTGAATAACGCAAAGAAGGAGGACTCGTAACGCCAATATATTTCCACCAGGAAAAGTTACTGATGGAAGTTTTGTGTTGCAACATAAAACAGAGTGACCATCAGATTTAAAACATGCTTGATATCTCATGCAAAAGAAATCAGCCTGGAGAAGTAAGGGGACAATCCCATCAATTCCACGATCACAACTCGTACCTAAATGCCCCAAAGCCAAGAGGACAGTAAGTGGAAACATAGAATCACAGAATGGTTTGGGTTGGAAATGACCTCAAAGATCCTCTAGTTCCAACTACCCTGTCATGGCAGGGACACCTCCCACTAGACCAGGCTGCTCAAGGCCCCATCCAACCTGGCCTTGAACACTTCCAGGGATGGAGCATCCACAACTTCCCTGGGCAACTTGTGCCAGTGTCTCACCACCCTCACTTACTAGGAACTTCTTCCTAATATCTAATCTAAGGCATATGAGAATAAAGAAACTGAGAAGGTGTGTGTACAAGAAAGCAACTGCACATACAAATATTAACCACAGCATGAAGCACCTCAGATGGCAATACACCAGTTCATGCTATTCACCAATTCTAGCTGTAGGTATGAACACAGAGGTGGAAAGACCCTTCCCATTCCCATGAGGCATAAGCTAATCTAGACCAGCTTTATATGTTGTGCAGGCCATTCCCTCACATGTGATAGCTCAGCAGCCTGGACAAACCATTGATAACCAGACCTAAGACTTCAAACACAACAGGTCCTTACTGCTCCCACAGACTCCACTATAGAAATGAATGCAATGACACCCCAGAGAAGCATAACTTGTAATCCATATGGCTCAGAGAGAGGAACAACAGGTCAGCTTATATCCTATGTGCACAACTGGACAGGATGAGATAAAATTTCCACTATAGCAAATGAGATATTGTGGGATTTTTTTATACTGCAATGATCCTCAGACCCTTTTGCTCCCACAGGGCACACTTATAGGCCATGGCTCTGAAGAATGGATTTGTCAGGATGCCATATGCTGTATGTAGAGCACTGGGTCTTGTAGTAAGGGACAGGTAAAAGCATTGAAGGTGAAGGGGAAGCTATCTACTGAAACATTTATGAAGCACAGAACGTTTGGCTCCTTGAGGAACACCTTTCAGTTAGAACTTGGAAAATATGGCAAATAATTATAAGAATGCTGAAAGAATCAGTCTGAGATAACACGAGCTAACACAGGATGGAGGGATCATTGTGATTCTGATAACATAAAAGTGCAAAAACAGGTCAGCACTAAATTTTTACCAATGATCTTATGATTGAACTTACAGTATGCAAAAAAATCTGTTGATAGAATATTGAAGACAAAAGCCTCACTACCTAGACTTCCTAAAATGGTGACATATAAGATATGAGGAGAACAGTAAAGAAGCCCAAAATGTAAAATAAATGAAGTTGCTTGACAAACTAAAACAAACGCGTGGTTACATTATGTTGCAAAAAGTTTATTGTTTTGTGTGTTTGCATGTAGCTCAGAGCAACATGCAATAACTAATATTTAATAATTATTAGTATTAGTGTTCCCCAGAAAGCATATGATTTTCTTTCAGGATAATTTCATCAAAATGTTGCCAAACTGATACAAGCAGCCTTGCAAAAATGCAGCGTGTAAAGCACAGACACAGATATACAGAAATAATACTGGTCTGTTTGCTCACCAGTGGATGAAAATCCACACACTGAAATGTGATTTTACTAAATGTATGAATCTGCTTAAGAAAGAAAGATTATAGTGCTGCACACGCTGGGATTTATTTGCTAGGACAGTTATGCTAATGGTGTAGGCCTCAGTTTCATTAACAAGTCATGCCTTTGGTCAACTGTTTAATTACATTCTTAAAAATTAAATCGTCATTAAACTTCCATTCTCCACCAGACCAATACTCTGTTTAATGGACATTTTGATTTGCACATCCTTTCTTCTGCTAATACATAAAACAGGGAACAGAATCCAGAGGGAAGGAAAAGGGGAAGAGCCTCAAGAGAGTTTTTTTTTTAACCTAAACTTTTGCAGGTTCAGGACCCACTGAGCAGCTAATGTAACTGATATCAAATGGCCATTGTCAACATGCCTCTGTGCATTGACAGTGTGCCCAGGTACAAACACTCAGGCAGGCTGACTTCTCTGATGAATGAAGAGGGCCTGAAGTTGACTTGGAAAATATCAAGTCTGTAAATTCTGTGGGCACGTCCAGCACTCTCAGACAGAAGTGTGATATGGAGATGTTTTCATTCCCCATCTAGGAGCAGAAAAGCTTTGCATTCAGTATTGCTCAATACTTGAATGTTGGCCAATGCAGGAATAGCAATGTCCCTACCATTCACCTTTGTGTGGAAGGTAGTCCATCAGGAAAAATTTTGTTGATAGAGAAAAGCTACTTCATGGAAAAGCTTCCAAGTTCATTGCCAGCAACTGCAAAAAATTATTCAAATAACTTCTTGCCTTTTCATATAGTTCCTTTAGAAAGCTTCTCCAAAGCCTACTATCTATCTGCTGCTCTCAATCTATTCTTCACCCAGCCTGCATGCATGCTTGGGATTGCCCCAACCCAGGTGCAGGACTTTACACTTGACCTGTTGAACCTCATGAGGACCACATGGGCCCACCTTTCAAGCCTGTCAAGGTTCCTCTGGATGGCATCCCTTCCATCTACTGTGTCAACCACACCACACCACACAGCTTGGCGTCATCCACAAACTTGCTGAGGGTGCACTCAATCCCACTGACCGTGTCACCTACAAAGATGTTAAACAGCACCAGTCCCAATCCCAACCCCTGAGGAACACCACTCGTTGCTGGACAAGACAAGGCTTTCCCAAAGCCACAGAGTAAGTGTGGATTTAGGGCTCTGGATCATGCCCACAGCCTGGCGTTCACACTGCCTGGTTGTGCTGCCTCTCACAATGTGTGTACTCTCCACAGCAGGGGTTGTGTCATATTATTGTTTGTAATCAAATCCAATCCAACTCCCAGAGCTTGCTTGCATAGCTCATCCATTATAAATCGTATACCTGTCTAGCATTTGTCACTTTCTGCAGAGCTTGGAGCCTGATGGAATTTCAGGTGGTACAATAGTGCTATGTCTGCATGTATAAAAGATAACATGCACTGCCTACCTCACAGGAATCTTTTTATGACTTACTGGCTAACAGCTGGGTAAAACTTTGACATATTTAAGTGAGAAGTGCCTACTTGTGTTCAGAATTGCATTCAGGAATTAAAAAGGCTTGCAAAAAATTGCAAAAAGTTCTTTCTGTGGTGAGAAAAGACAAAGTACATCACTTGTAAAAGAGAGAAAATTAACCAAAAATGCATGCAACCTATGAAGAACTGTGAGGACAATCCACAAAAGCTGTGTGACATTTCAACTTTCCCTCAGAAAAATACACGTTGAATATATACCAAATACCCAGGAAGACAGTAAGAACTAATACCTACAAAGAGATAATGGCAATGAAGAGTTTTTAAACTGAAATTTTAACTGTAATTTCTTGGTTGCTGTGGTACCATGGCAGACTTCCCAAGGGATCACCCCACGTTTTATGATCCTGCTTTAAGCGGATTATGCTTAGCCGCAGTATCAAAGCATTTACATTAGAATAAGAGATATGGAGTTAAGTGGTGCAAATGGATAGTCAAGAGGCAGCAAAAGGAAACTCTCTGGTCTCCCAGGTCACCTATTTCTATACTTGTCACACATCTCAGGCTACTTTAAGGACATAAAGTTGTAATCTAAGGAACACACTCCTTGACTTCCATTGGGGGATACCTTAGGCACATGCTGCTGTGCATTTACAATATTTAGAATCATAGAATCATAGAATTGTCAGGGTTGGAAGGGACCTCAAAGATTATCTAGTTCCAACCCCCTGCCATGTGCAGGGACGCCTCCCACTAGATCAGGTTGCTCAGAGCCCCATCCAGCCTGGCCTTAAAAATTTCCAGGGATGGGGCTTCCACCACCTCTCTGGGCAACCTGTGCCAGTGTCTCACCACCCTCATGGGGAAGAACTTCTTCCTAACATCTAATCTGAATCTGCCCACCTCTAGTTTTGATTCATTCCCCCTAGTCCTACCACTAACCAACATCATAAAAAGTCCCTCCCCAGCTTTCCTGTAGGCCCCCTTAAGATACTGGAAGGCCACAGTAAGGTCTCCTCAGAGCCTTCTCTTCTCCAGACTGAACAACCCCAACTCTCTCAGTCTGTCTTTGTAGGAGAGGTGCTCCAGCCCTTTGATCATCCTTGTGGCCCTCCTCTGGACACGTTCCAGCAGGTCCATATCTTTTGTAATAGGGGCTCCAGAACTGGACACAGTACTCCAGGTGGGGTCTCACGAGGGTGGAGTAGAGGGGGAGAATCACCTCCCTTGACCTGCTGGCCACATTTACATAAAATGTGCCTTTTGCTGTTTTCCTTGTACCTTCAGTTCCTCTGCTGGTTACCTACACAGGAAGCCCAAAAGAAACTAAAATGTCCCTCTATCAAGTCAAGTGGTGCAATGGGAAAAATCCACCTCTGATGCAACCATGCTGAAAGAAGCAGCAGTCTGACCCATGATGGAATCTTTCTCTTAGTGGGAAAACTGGAAAGACTCTGACTTCAAATCCCCATCCTGGTTGTATTCACTGAAAGCAGCATCAGCTGCCTGCTGCCTCTGGATAACACATTATTGCATAAGTACGGGCATGGCTCTAGTTAGATTTTTTTAAAAAATACATTTTAAAGTTTAATCTCATTTCTCTGAAAAGCAAGGAACATAAGTAAGCCCACAAATGTTTATATAATGAAAACAATGCAAAAACTGGGACTCTTTTCACCTCTTGTTCACAATATGAACTGGGATTCTTAAGACCTCTACAGCGTTTGGCAGAAGATCAAATTAATGTTCAGGGATTCAATTTGTATCTAGAATCTGCTCTTGTGGATAAGCTTCACATAATATCTGATTTATTTTATTAATGTTTGTGCATGTTTGTTTCAGTGTAAAGAGGAAGAAGGGGTAGGAGGAATAAGAAACAATTTTAGCCTCCAAACCATTGTGCTGCTCTACCCTCTATCCTCCTATTTACATAATTGCATAGATGTTCCTCACTGCCTTGATACAATGTACAATGGACTAAAAAGGAGAGAATCATACATTAAACCTCTTCCTATTTGACTGAGCACAGAGCTTGGCTCTTGCCATTTCAGGGGCCTAATGCCTTTTTCCACTTCCCCAGTAACAGAGGATGGATTTGCATTGCCTTAAACTGAAAAGTGTAACTAACTTAAGCATCTGGGCTTGCGTTTGAACTGACATGGCCCCCTTCTTTTTTTTTCCACCCTGTTGTTTTTCTTCTAATGAGGTATATGCCTTTCTTTTCCTTGAAACAGATTTCTAAAGACTGAACACACAAGCTGAACAGTCTAATTCAAGCCTGTGTTTACACTCTCTCCCCCCTGGGTAATGAGGGATAGGTTAGGCAAAGACCCAACGTGGTTTTGCATACGCTTGAATTTTCTTTTTGAGAGCAAGATGTGCATTGTTTTAAATATGTTAGCATCTTCTTTGTGAAAAAATAGAGGAAGGGTTGGACTTGTGGCTGAAGAGATTAGTAATGGGATACAGAGCATATTATTTCTAAATCACTGCTTCAAATCCAGTCTAGGTCAATACAGAGAAAAAAGTCATTGCACTTTAATGGTGCTTTTGAGTGTTTTGTACCTTATAGGAGATGTATTAGATGTATAGAAGGTGTATTCAGACACAGATACCCACAGAGAGCCTGCAATGGAAGCAGTCTGCCACACAGTCAGGGTAAAAAATTTATGGCCTCCCAATACTTATTAGGAAGACCATAAAGACTACAGCCTTGGATGGCATCAATTGACATTTTTATTTGCACTTTTGGCGGAGAGGCTAAGGATAGAAAGAGTAAAGAGACCAAGTCAACTTCTCCTTCCCAGAGGTGATCCCTCAAGGTTACAGCTGCAGGATGCAGATGGGGTTATGGGGAGAATCTTGCATGGCCAATGCTCCTCTGTACCAATTCTGCAGATAAACAGAGGGCTTCACTTTCTACTGTTGTCATATCCAGCATCTTTCATGAGCACTAAATTCACTTTAAAGAATATAGGCAATAAAAAGGAAGTATTAAGAAGAAAACCATCATAATTTATATGGTGCCTGTGGTGTCTCCACATTTTGATGAATACTGGAACTTCCCTGAAAAATGATCCACTGCATTAAATAAATCTGACATTTTTTTCTTTCCTTACCAAACCCTAAAATGTACAATAATCCACTAAAATCTTAAGGAAAAAAAAGAAAAAAAGAAGAAAAAGTTGCTGTTGGAGGTAGAAAGCTTCACTAAACATCAGGGCAAATATATTTGGAATACTTCCCATTTTGAGATAATCTAGGGGCTATTTTCCTCTCGTTTATGACAACACTCTGTGAGTAAAGTTCCCTGAGTGTATTGTAAAAATTGCATTAACCTATTTAAAATGCCCAAAGGCAAGAACAAGCTGGAGAAATTAGACTTTAATAAGCCATTTGCTTCCTCAGCTCAAATGGGACCTTAGGCCTCATATTGTACAGATGGCTGAAACATTAACTGGAGTCAGGGTATCATCAAGACACAGGGGATCAATCAGGGACTTGTCTTGGGACTCTCATGCAAAGACAGGCAATTAAAAACCCACCATAACATAGTCTGAGGGCAATGTAAGTGTTTAAATGCCAAAGGCTGGGTGTCAAGCCAGCGATCTGGTAAACTCCGAATTTTACCAGCCTGATTGTTTTGGGGGTTTTTTTGTTTGTTTTTTTTTTTTTTTTGGGGGGGGGGGGGGGGGGGTGTTTGTTTTTTAGTTTTTAACATGACTCCCTCAGAGATCAGGGGCAGGATCTTAACATCAAATCCTTACACCAGATAAAAGCAGTTTTCTAGTTACAGAAAGCACTGGTCTCAGATTGAGAGTGTTGGAATGAAAAATCAAATTGAATGGCATGGTATTCCTACAGATTGGATTTCCAGACCATATCGAGCCCATAGGAACACGCCTATGGACCAGAATTTAAGATTTTTCTTGTGAAAAATTCTGCAGGACTCCTTTGAAAGAAACTAATTGACAGCGAAAAAATTATCATCTAAAGGCCAACAGAGCCCAGTATAAGATTTCACAGCTGAAGGGATGTGACAGGGAACAGATGAATGACACAAAGAAATTAAGTTTGAAACAAGTCTGCTGACTCAGAGAGCAATGACCATGACTCATAATGGACATCAGACAAAGGCTGGGCACTCTCTGCACATACAACCTTTAATAACAGCAACTGCAGCTTATTTTTTTTTTTGTCTCCTTGTCTCTCTCAAATGCTCTAATATTGACGTGTACCATAATTTCCATGGCACTTATGCAGACTAAGTGTTTGATGTGCCTCGAAGCAGCAAAGCTTGTAGAAAAAGCAGTGAAACAACATACAGCCTTGGGAGCTTTGGAAGAGGTTGAGCAGAATCCTGTCCTGCAGTCTGGGGAGCCTTGGGTCCACCGGGGGCCCTGCCATTTCTGCTGGCAAGGTGGCTACGTGAGGCTCTGGGGCAAAGTCTTGTCATGGGGAACTGTCTGAATTGCCTGGTGCCTTCAAAGGGTGATTTCTCATTCTTTCAGATAATAGATTTGCAGTTGCATCTTCTGTAATTGTATGTGGCAAATGGGTCTTCTAACAAAGAAATATTTATCCAGGTATAGCTTCAGCAATGGTTCTTTGAAGAACAGGAATTAGCAGAAGTGTCTTCAAAGAGTCTTTGAAGTGAGTCATGTTTCCTTAACTAGAAGTGAAGTTACTGTAAGCGAAATGTACTGGGGTTTTTTTTTGTGACTGTGTGTGTTTGGGGTTTTTTAAACAATACAATTAAATAGCGGATCAAAGGTTTGTAGTTTAAAAGATTGGCCTTGATGCTGAGCTTCTGGAAGTGTCCTGAGAATGACAAAGGACAGTGTCACTTTCCCCTCTCTTCAACCAAGGGAAGCAGCAGAGGGTACCGGGCCCACCAAGAGACTTGGTACGACTGGCTGCTTTCATCTCTCAGACTTCCATTATATCTGTGTTTCTATCATTTTCCACTTCCAGTCAATTCTAGGAGATCTGAGACAAATCTGTTTTCTATTAAGAACTCCAAGATTTAAGCAGCTGTGAATTCTGTTCCCAGCATGCAAATTGGAATTTGCTAGAGAAGCAGCAGTGAGAACAGGTCATGGAATGACTCAGGAAACAGCAACATGTACACTACAAGGAGACAGGGTAAAAACAGCCCAGCCCAGTCCTTTCCTTTACAAAGAATAAAACTACAACAGCAAGTATGAGAATCAGGTGCAAAAGAGGCAGCTCTACCTCGCTGTAAGGCCACGCACACAAATGTTCTGCTGGAGCAGTGACTTTGGCTTCAACCTTGTTAACAATGGGCCGTGTTATCCTCAAAACAGCCTTAAACTTCTCCTGGTTTTCCCAAGCCATGAAAAATTAAAAATGGTAGCAACAGGGTGAAAAAGGTGGGGAAGAGAAGAAAACAAAACATATGGCCTGATCCTGTAAAGGCTGTAATGCTCTCAGTCCCTGTGCAGCTCCAAGGGACTGAAGGTCTTTCCTCACTAGCTGGGACACACATGCAGGACCACATTGAACACTGAATTCTTCATCAGTCAGAATAAAGACTGAAGAATAAAAGTGGACCAAAAAACTTTCTTTAAGAGTACCAGATATTGCTTAATAGCTGTGGTGCAGGACCAATCTCAAGCATAGGCCACTGGGTCGGTGCTGCGCTAGGTGCTGCAACCTCAATATGTGAGCAGAAGATGGAGATGTTCTTTCTTTAGGTAAAGGATCAATGCAGAGAGACTACACAACTCCCTCCAATAGACAAGAAATTGTAGAAGAGCTGGGAAGTGAACTTTAATTTGGTAATCTGTCACACCACAAGCCATCCCTGAGTGTAGGTACCACTAGCAAGGTACATGATGTTTGCCTGCTGTTGACTCGCAGTAGCTCTATTTTGAATATTTTAAGAATCTTTTGTGATTTTTATTGTTTGCTGTGCATAGATAAGCAGGGCTGTATTTAGTTGTGTGTATTTCAAATCATACCAGAGTATTTGTACCTGTTTTCTTTTTGTAAGCTTGAAGTGAACTACAGGAGAGTTTAAGGCAATCTACCTGTATCTCTTTTTCTAGTTTGTTTATTTTAGTTGCAAAGAGATTAAAACCAAAGTTAAACAGCAGTTCTGGACTCTGCAGCAGGTCATCTGCTGCAGATGGACTGACTGCTCATTTTCAATTTGCAGTGAAATGAGGGAGGCTGAAGATGGGATTTCTCTCCTGTCCCTATAGCTCATCAGCCAAACGTGTTGCTGTTTCAGGTGCTAATCCTAACTCGGATGTGCTTGGTGTCCATCACCTTCACAGAGCAACAGGGAATGAGCAGCTCTCTGAGTGCTCACGTGCTTCCACCTGCCTCAATGTCCTGCTCACTGCTGAAATAAACAACCTGCTTATTCGCACAGATAAACTGCCCATCACTAGAAAATCTGGGTGGGAGACTCAAGGAGATTTTATAGGCACTGCCCATTCATGGGCTGCAAAGTCAGTCATGCTTCTATGTTGGGATGGAGCTCCATCCCCAGCTGAATGGAAGGGCTGGGGAGTCCAGAAGAGCTGTGGCATTGCTCTGCCCATGCATTATCCACTTCATGTTTTCCAAAAGTGCATTGGGAACTCACACACTGGTTGATATTTTATACATTTTTGTACACTGGAAAATAGTTGACACCAGGCCTTTGATAAACTGCCTCTAGATCTTACTTTAGCTATTAAGCTGCTGCTTTAAGGTTAATTATTTTTAATTTGAAAGGGATGCATAGCAATTAATAAAAGAACTTCCACTTACATCACGTATTTACTTACAGGCAGCAGGAATCCCCAGTTATAGAAAAGGAATAAAATCCAAAGGATGAATTTACAATTGGCCAAAAATCTACTTAAAAATCATTCACTATTTCTGTCCACATATTCAGTCAGAAAATAATGTTGTTGCCCTTTTGATGCAGTAACTGGTACTTTATTACCCTTATCAATGGAAATACTTGCTTTTCCAGATCAGATAACGGAAGAAAGGCCAAATTTGGTTGCTAACCAGTAATACTCCAGAAAACTCACAGAAAGCTACTCTTTGCCTTCCTTAAGGCAACATTGCCTTAATTTTAATATTCGGGATAAAGAAATATGACTTAAAATAAAGGTTTCAGGCTCACCAGCTGCATATGTTGAGCTATTCCAAACCTGAGGGATGCTACGAAACTTTCTTCTCATTTTTTGTCATCTCCTGTTTCCTCAGTCTTTTAAACAAATTCAATAACGTGTTACCAATGCACTAAAGCTGTTATAAATATTAAATACACCTGCTGTTAATGTTCTCCTTTTGAGAATTATAACAGAATCCCACAGAACTTGCTCTAAAAATACAGCAAATTCACAAGAAAATGCATCCTAATAGGTATATTTTATTCACCCTATAGAAACATACTGGCAGTGATATAACTAAGTTGTGTGAAGTTTTCCATTATTATTTGCTCTTCAGTTTTTCTTCTGTGATATAGAACCTTTCCATAAAATAATGCACAAACTGACTTTTAACTGTAGAGAATTAAGAATATTTTGATGAAAACAAAAACATCGGTCATCATGTGAAACTGGTTGCTAATGTATAAATACAGATAATGATGGAGGGGGAAGGCAAGGGGAGAGAATTTACTATTCACAGATTTCCTTGCTTGTGAACTTAGTGGATTTCTCATCCACCTGAAGAAGCCCACGTGGAAGTGTAGGTGAAAATACAACATAAACACTGGGCAAACACCACTACTACATCTACTGCAGTAACTCCAATGTCAATTAAATGGAGATGAGCTTGGTCCAAAATAGAGCATTTAAATGAAAAGCCCGGACCATTCAAGAGTACAAAATAAAGGAACACATGTCTGTGCTGATACAAGATCTAGCTTTTTGTTTAAATTGACTTCTGATTGAAAAAGTTAGAGGAAAGAATGCTTCTCAAGTGGGAAGAACTTTCTATCATGGCAACCCTGAGAACAAAAGTTGGCACAGTGGGTGCACACAGAAATCTGAAACCACTACTTTAAATTCATTTTGCCAAGTTTTAACTAAGTAGATGCAAAAAACCGTTCCTTTCATTTTCAGTGCCAGGTATTTTGTCTTTACTCTGTTGATTTTAATAGCTCGCTCAGAAGCTTGGAAATGAATGTTTCTTCCATCACCAATTTAAAACTTTTCCATTTGCCAACTATGGATGTTTTTTCTACCGTGTGTTTTCAATGAAGCTGAAATTAATATGGTTCCCTTTGATTTTCCATCCAAGTGCCAGGGAGCATGGGGCAAACTATGCTTTCATCTCCATCCTTGAGACAGAGCCAGGTCCAGCATCACGTGACCACAACACCCCTCTTTTCTTTCCCTCTCTCCCAGAATCTTCCAAAAAAGGCAATCTTTGGACTCATGTTTGTCTAAAGACTACCTGGAAAGACCAGCTCTACAGGGGTCCTCCAGCATTCTACAGGGGAGGGCAATTCCCTTGGCCACCACCTCCAGCAGTCCAGCTGCTGTTCTTCTCATACAGGGCCCTTGCTTTGAGCAGATAGGGCCCCACCAGCCTCTTTTTCCTACCAGCTGTAGACCTTTACCTCTTTATAACTTATGGAACTGTGATGGCACTCCAGCAATCTTTGCCTTTGAACAGGGCACTAAAGCAAATGTAAATTTGGCTAAACATTATTGTCAGAAACCCTTGTTCATGTGATTGTGGGCAAAAGCAGTTGTGAAAATTCCTGCCTTTATTATTTATGGAATGTTCAGGGATTTCTTTTGCCAATAAAGCTGATGAGAACTGCATCAGAAAAAACCCTAAAAAGATAAGACCCATAAGTGAAGGCAAGTGATGTTTAAGCAATCATGCCGTGCAACACATTTCATTAGGACGTTTGTGGCATACACTGCTGACCACTTTATGCATTTGGATTATGGATCACATGGATTTCCAATGCCAGGGAAGCACCTTACGCTTTAATGTTTTGCACTGGGAAATTAAGAGGGGAAACTGACATAAGACCTCTGATGCCTCTGGTCCACAGACAAAACCAGAAGCAGCTTCCATCTCTTTTTTTTTTATTTTTAAAGCAGCAGTATTCTTAAATAGATTGATTCTAATAGCCTTTAATTATCTTTCACAGCAAAATGACATCTGACTTCTTGTAATCATGGTGCTAGAAGCATTGCTGATTTAACTGATGCTCAATGATTTTCAGATCTGAACGCCGTATATCCACAAAATAGATAAGCTTTAGATGCCTGCATGATTCTGTCACTTCTTTCAGCTGCAACTGGGAATGGCCTTTTTTGTCAGGTACTGTCTGATGGGTGCCTTGCAGCTCACTGGGCTGAGAGGGCTCAGTTTGCCCCCTGCCATATGAGCACTCTGAAGAAATAGCCCCAAGAAGACCACGAGGAAAATGTGAGAGCCACAGCCTGAGCCTTGTGCCAGCACGGGTACGAACACAGAGCACGTGCTACAGAGCAGTTCCCTCTGCTGAGATTCAGAAGAGTGCCCTTGGCTTATGTACTGATCTGAAACTTTAATCTCCCCGTGGAACACTTTAATCAGAAACCGTTTTCATAATTTGTAAACACTGCCAAATGTTTGATTTCAGGCTGTTTAAGTGATCAAACCTTCTGGAGGAAAATAAAATAAATAACTATCAAGCCATCAGACAAAGAAAGTAGGTATAAATAATTAAATATGCTACACTGACAAATATTATTCCCACCTGGATGCTGTGCTTCCAAGGTGCAAAACATAGTCTTCCTAATTAAAAACAACAAAAAAAATTAAAACGATCCTATATGACAGAACAAGTCAGATCAGAAACAGGGATTTAGGATTTATGGATGAAGATCGGTGCCTGGGAATCCACCTTCTCTTCCTGAACCCACCGTACCTGCACCACCATGGGCACACCAGTTCATCTCCCTGCCTCATTTTCCTGTTCTGTAAAAGAAAAGGAGGGATAATAAACTTCACTTCCCTCACCACAGGAGTGTGTGCGCTTCACACTGAATTAGTGAAGTACAGCAACGTGCACTAAGATCCTCAAAATGAAGGTGGTCAAAAGACACACAAAGTTTTATTTCCACATGGAAAAAATTATTATAGAGCTATGTCCTACACTGTGCTAATGAGAGATAGAGGGTTTTAAAGCACACATTTGTTTTCCTTTTTTCCTACTTTTTGATAATGTCCAGGTAATGCTTTTATTCCCAGCAGCTCATAAGACTTTTTGAGATCTACAATAATAAGGATGTTTTTTAAGACAAACTCGGCTCAGGTGCATTTTAGGTACTTGTCTCATACCAGGTTTAGAGGAGACCTCAGAATGAAAAACAATCCCAGATTTCCAGGAAGACTAGTACTTAGAGTTCATTGCACACCACTGTGAGCACCTCTGCCATCAGAGACATACTGATGGAGCCAGCTAAACCAAACTAGCTAATGATAATAACGATAAAAAAATCCCTGAGAAAATTTCGCCAACAAGACATCGCAGGTAATAAGTGATTCCTCCAGTGCAGTAAGCTAGGCCAAAGAAACAGGAGGATGACAAAAGAAAAGGAAGGAAGGAAAACAAATTCAAGGGTGATAACTATAGGACCCCGGTGAGCTTGTTATGTGAATAGACTGCAGGTAACCACATCCTGCCATGATGCCTCATAAATTCTGTTGTCTTGTTAAGAGGCTGGAGACTACTGACCTCACTTCCTTGGCTAATAAGACTGCACTGCTTTGTGCCCTGACTTTTATTATGCTTATGAAATTTGAACCATTGTGTAAGCTTTCTTCCTTCCTGCACCAATGGTTACTGTCTCCCAAAGTACACAGGAACAAATAAGAAATGGAAACTCCTCTCCCTCTCTTCTTTCAACAGCCCCTTCTTGCAAAAGAATTCTCAGGCTCTCAGAATCAGCAATGCTAAGGCTTGCTTGGTTTTGTTTCCGAATATATTACAAGTAGTAATAGTAATAAACCAAGAAATCTGAGTAGATTTTATGATGTTCACATATAGGTGTGACGTTTATACATGCACAACAGACCTTCATGCATTATAAAGCCTGGGCAGGCAACATTTGGCCTTTTTGTTCACTGAGAATACATAGCAGTGGTCAGAGACCTGGAGAGAGCAGCCATGTGAAGAGTTTTGGAGATACTTTCCAAGCACAAAGTTTATGCAGGCTGTATACCCAACAGCTCTCCTTATTTCAGCTTGAATTAGGAGGAAATAGTTACTCCTTTTACCATTTACTCCTTTTACTTACTCCTCAAAAGCAAAATATACAAAGGCAGCTGAGACCAGGTCCAGCCCAGCTGGCTATCACCACTCACGATGGTGAAAATTCAAGAGAAAGGCAGACCTGTGGCTTGTCCTGTACATATTTTGTATCCTTTTCTTCCCAATCTAAAAAGGCACAAGATGAATCAAGGCGGAGTCATCCCTCACCTATACATAACAGGGCAAAAAAGTGTTCACACCATAAAAACCACAGAAGGTTTGTCCACCAGCTGCTACACTTCTGGGTGTTCACTCATGTAAGCATGTACCAAGGATGTACCTTTAAAATATTACAAAGTGCAACTTTAAAAAATGATCAACCGTTATTTCCTTTGTCTATGAGAGTAGCTCCTTCACAGTAATCACTGGCACTGAAAAAAACAACCCAAAATCCTTACTTTTAGCTCAGACAACCTCCCAATAGTCACCTCTTCCAGCTAGTTAATGACATTACAGACACACTTGCTGACAAGCCTTACCTCTAGTATCTCAGAGCAAAGATACTGCAAATAAAAACATAGAAATCAGCATGGATGATGAAGACAGCAGGAAGAATTCTCCTCTGAATTTCACAGAGCACTGAGAGCAGTGTCAGTGAATTTGCCCTTCCGAAACCAAGAGGCAAACATGGCCTTCACTTGTGTCTAGGAACTTTCAGTCTCGTGGATCCAATTTTCTCTTTGCTTCAGTTGTGCCACTAACACCGTGCTCAGTACTTGCTTTGCCACCCTTAATAGATAACACAGCAGACGTCTGCTGTCTAGACTTACTGTCCAATAATGACAGTATGCAAACTTTTAATAGCATACATAGCAATAAAACTTGAAATAAAACAGTAAAAAACCAAAACAGAACAAAATGCCATTAGAAGTCTGAAACCCCTTGGTTTTTCGCTGGCTTTTCCTAGCGACTGCCTGGCATCATATTTCACCTTGACTGTGTCGTTGCTCTTATTAAGCAAAGGCAGCTTGTATTTAACAATTCCATTATTTTCTGTTCTACATTACATAAGACCACATTAGTAGCCCGCTGTGTGTTTCCAGGCAGACCCAATCTGTTCTGTCTTGCACAGTCCAGGCATTACCTCCCAAAATGGCCCTGATGAGCCTCAGGCAGCACCAGCAGCTGCTCTTTGTGCCAGGGACACTGCACATAGGCCACTTTGGAGGAGGATGCCAAGCAGCTCTTTATTTATGTCACCCTCCAAAGCCCCAAAGATATCACAGGCATTTATGAATTGCATGTATAAGCTGTTTTATCACTGTATTTCTTTTAACCCCACCTTGCCTTGCTTGTCCATTTCCTCCATCCCTTTTCTCTCTCTTTCAAGACTAGCTTCAGTTTTGCGTGGTCCTGCATGCAAGACACACATTTATTCTTCTTGGACTATTTATTCATAAAAGGAAGAAAGAAAGAAGGAAGAAAAAAAAGAAGGAAGAAAGTAACAGAGAATAGTAAAAATCCAGAGTCAAATGTGAGTGGCACAGCTATAATTCTTTATGAAGCAGCAGGTAAGATTGATTGTCAAGGGTCAAAAGGCTAGGTCAAACTCTGCTCATTCGTCAGCTGAATGTCATTTTTGTTTTCCCTGTCACCAGATAGCTTTAAAAAAAATTGCAACTCCTTCCTCATTATCTGGGACTTGGCTCCTTTCCTGCCATCCAGTATTAATGAAACTGTGCTTCAAGCCTGGCCTTCATCTTTGAGGTTCTTCTTCATGTACTTCTTCCTTTTCTTAAGTACTACAGAGCGAGGAAATTTTAAAGATCGTTTTCTTGCACAGAGAAGTTGGAAAATTGCCGCTACAGTGAGAATGATTTGAAAACATACATGCAGTATAAACGTCTGAATGAACAAAAATGTAATTAAATCATAGCAGGTCCAAAGCCCACACAGCGATGTAATTGAATCATGGTTAAATCCGTGCGCCTCATATGGAATCCTTGAAAAAACAACACGATACAATATTTTGAAATCATTTATGAGGAAAAAAAATAACTTTTTGTTATAATTACAAGCTGTGCACCACTGGAATAATGCTAATACTGAAATTATCCATCGATTTACTGTGAATATGATTTATATATGCCTCATTCGGATAAAAACATAGCCAATAATTCCCTTAAAAAGAACTAAATGTCTAAATTAATTGAAATTAAATTACAACAGTTTCAGCTGGTCTGAAATGGGATGTCATTTAAAGCCAGCAGTTGGTGACCCAAAGGACACTGCCTCAAATAAAACCTTGTTGTGTCAAAGGTAAGTTTAGGTGCAATCATCCTCTTGTGCATTTATATAAAGGCTCTGGTGTTTATTGAGTGCTTTTCACAAAGAGATCTCTGGGTAAAGCACACAAATAATTAAACCTCATCTAAAGCCTATCCATACAAAGGCTGCCTCTGTGCATAGTGGAAAAGAATCAGGAACCCTTCGGTGACAGAATGAGAGGATTTACCAAATTAATTTTCATTAAACACATTGCTGCACAGGGTGATTTAAGTATGTTGACTAATTGACATAATACCTCCTTTTAGCTAGAAAAATGACCTTTTAAAATATTTATAATCACTCTTAGGCAAAAATATCCTGAAATCCTGGGCTAAATCTGTATGGAAGAACATTTCACACTAGTCTAATTCCTTTGCACCAGGGAAATCACACAGTGGGACTTCAGCGAAGCTACCTGCATGAACAGCATCTCAGACAGGAAATTCTAAACGTTTTGTGAAAACAAATCAGTTTTAAATGTGAAGAGAAGATCAAGATAAACAGGAACTCAAGGCAAAAAGAAAAGGTTCTGATTTCAAAATATGTAGTGGACTATCCACCTACAACTCAGGAGAGCTCTTTCGAGGCCTGGCTGCTGCAGGAACACAAGCTCATCTCTGTTTGTTTCCAACCAGAGATGGAAGATGATACCCACTTAAAATGTACAGAATTCAGCTCACAGTGGATCACAGAATTATTTAAAATAGAGACAAGAGGTTCACAAGCTGACAGAAATTAATTAATCCAAAATTGGAGGGTACCTGGCTCTCCTGTGATATCTGACAGCAATAGTGGAGTTTGGAAGAGACCAATTTTGGAAACTATTGGTATTTTTTGACCTAACTGGTTTTCAGGGAATACAATATACTATATGCTTCCAAAATGTTAGCCCAAACAATGCAGTTTTGACTAAGTCTCAAAGAAGATAAAATTAAAGGAAATGTCAACAGGAGAAAAGAAGCAAAGTAAAGAAAAAAACCCCCAACATTCTATTGCAAAACTAAGTTTTCCTTCAGGATGCTGTTCTCTACCCCAAATTTCCAGTGGCAACAACAGTTGAATTTTCAACTTTGAGACTGGATGTGGATGGCAACAATTAAAATTTGAAGAGAGGGCTTGTTATTAAAATAATTTTGCTTACATCATTGTGTTTGTACACTGCTTTCCTAGCCCTGTTACAGTGTGGACATCCTTCTGCATATGTGCTGCCGTGTATCAGTTTAAAACCTGGAGTGATGCTACCGTCAGAAGCTGCACGGTGGGATCAGGCCAACTGCATGGATAAAAGTGACTGGAAAATAGAGCTGGGCGCTGTCTGGGAGAGCCTCTTTTCGTTAAGTAAAATGACTGATTATGAGATCCCAGCTGGGTTTTGCATGAGGCCTTGTTCACTGAAATATTAATAGATGACATTTAGCTAAACAGTGCAACAGAGCCATGATACTGTGCTGAGAACTGCCAGCATAAACACATTTTACTTCCTCGAATGAATACTAATTCAGAGCAGGCTGTTGCCAAACGGCCACACTTTCTCCTGACAAGCTACGGCCTTCTCTACTACCCACAGCTCCTAGGAATTACACAGCTCGGATTGCTGGTCACATCCAGCACAGAAATTAGCTGAGGAGCAGTGAGTCCTTCTCTGTCACTCGTGTGGGGTTGGGGAGAACGGAGAAGCACCTGTGGATATAACACAGGCAGCTGCTTTCTTCAGTAGTCTAAAAGTGGCCAGGTGAGGTGAAATCTAGTGTTTCAGCTCCCCTCAATTAGCTGAGGAATGTTTGTTAATTGCATGGAACCTAATTACAAATGCTAAATTTTTAGTGAAGGAGAGAAGATGGTATATGAGCTTTCATGCCCACTGAAAGTTAGTTAGTCCACCCATAACACACTTTGCTGCTTTCTTCTTACTCTGAACTAACCCCTTTGCTCCCTCCTTCCTCAAAATTTTACCTTTTTCATCTCCTTTTTGTTTCTATTTTATCTCCCTGTTTCCTTTTATTCTGTGACTCCTCAGGGTTCCCCGTATGGATTCGCTGTAGACCATCAGACGGCATCTTTACAACTCTCATTGCATGAAACTGAACCATATGAGAGAAAAGCAGCTGAATTCCTCTCAATTTTGGCAACAGCAGTTTGAAAGCTGCCTGCTGAGATGAATTCTTGAAAAATTTCTATGCTATTTTCCATGTTATTGAAGGCTTCAGTTTTACAGGGAGACAATGAGCTACATTTTACTCTCATCTGCCTGAGGACTCTCCCATGTTTTTCAGCCTTTCAATTGTTGTATAATTAATACAGAAAGAGAAAACTGTAGTAAGCTGCTTTGTCCTTGAATAGGATATTAGTAGCACTCTGTTCTCACCATCACTTTAATCAGATTTTAGTGATGTTTCTACTGCAGGCTGACCCTACCTCCCTAGTACTTCCATGTTATTTTTAACACTGATGTTCATGTAATTGAAAACCATTTCTAAGCAGGCTTTTCCTCACAAAACTTTGCCCTCTTACCTATACATTCTTTTGCTGTTTTGTGATTATCAGTTGCTAACAGCCTTTTTACTGTGACCTGAACAACACTTCTCTGATGGATTTAATTCTACTTAGCTCTACACATTCTGCAGATCCACATAATAAAAAATACTGTCCCTTTCCCTGTCATCAGAGCCATAGGCCGAGCCTGCCTTCCTAAATGGTGGAGTAACTTTTCACCTTATCTGCATGTGGCATTTAACTCATCTCCGACCCCTCTTCCTAACTCAAATCTGATGGGGTTTTCTGCTTCCAGTATTTTTTTTAGGTTTTGACCCCTAATGCACTGATATTTCTATTCTTTCCTGACTCTGTATTTAGTTCTTTAAGGTTTACATTTTCTTCATGAAATTTACACAAACTTGTCACTCCAGCATTTTTACAGCTCACTCCAGTCATTACTTGGGCCTGATACTATCTTTATGTCTTCTGTCTCATCTCCCATGATGAACACCAGGTTTATGGTGAAACAGCAGAAAGCGACACATAAGTTCTGATTATGCTGATTTATCTCTTTCAGAATCTCTCTTCCTTCTGTGGTTGTGCTTTAGGAAGCCTCAAGGCTATCCTAAAATTCTACACCATGAATTCTGCAAATGAATCCAGAACTGGATTTTTCGAAGAAATCAAGGAACCAACAAGCATGGACTTTGCAAGACAGAAATGCAGGCTCTAGAAAGATACAGTAAGAGCCATTAAAACAAACCTATGGTATGAGCAGCAAGCAACATAGGGCTATTTGTCTGGCATCAAAAGAGGCCAGAAATACACAAACCCAACAAAATGAGCTTTGACAGCAATATGGTCCCTGAAAATGAGGGGTTTAACAGTCTTTCTCTAAGCTTGGCATGGCTGGTGAACTCAGAGCTCTTCCCCCAGCCTCACAGCAGAGAACAGTACACAAAAATTAAAAGATCAAAAAGGCAAAAAAGGTTCTTCCCACTTCAGCTTCTTGCTGCTCCTAAGATTTTCCTGTCAGAAAGCAACTTCTACCTATGCGTGAGAGAAAAAGGAACTCTTCCTTTCAGCTGCAGGATGTGCAGAAATGTACAATGGGGCAGAGGACGATAGATATTTTGCTTCATCGCATCCTAGTATCATTTTATGGCATTGAACTGAAAGATCTCTAAATACTCAGACCATGAGCCAGATGATGCAATTATCACTTGAGCATAATTTCTATTCACTGAAGGAAATTTGCCTGAGCAAGAACTGTAAGAACTTATGAGCTTCCCTTGTGACAAGATTATTCTCTATACCTCACATGTATCATGTGTAGCTGGGGCAGACAACTACATAAAAAATCATTTAGAGAAAGATCATGGACAGAAATGATTTCTTAGATTTGGGGTATAAGGCTTTATAAGAACTTTAATGCTGAAAGCTGTGAATTGCATGAATTTGTCACTTTCATTTTAACATTAAATGGAGATTTAATATGACTACTTTCATTTGTCACAAATGCACATAAGCAAGGCTGAAGGACTAATACGCAGAGACCTGAAATAAATTTCTTCAACAGGAAGCTTCGCATTTCTGCAGGAGTAGCAATACCACTATTTTAAGAAATGAGGATCAAATTAAATGTTTACTGCTGTAACACAGCGTTGCCAACAGTGTCAGTAAATTTATGAACAGTTTATAATTTTAACTGTCTTCCAGACAGTGGGTCATATGTGCATTAAAGTAGTCATAATAACCTGTCAGTAAAAATTTCCTGTAGCACACTCAGAGGGAAAAATGTTTGTGAGTTGAGCAGCTCATTTATGCACTGGCAGAACAGCTTCTCCTATAAAGTGGTAGAGCCAAGCCCTCTGAAAAATAATTCCAGTGTGATCTGATGTACTATCTGGGATTTTAAGATAATTTTTTTTTGATTTCCAGAATTCCTTTTCAGAATTCACCGAATAGAACTTTTAACACAGAATCATTGACTAGAAAATTGCTTGCTCTTGCCCCTAAAGAAAAAACCTACCTATACTTGACTTATGAGTTATTAGTTATTATCTATACTAGGTAGTGTGCAGAAAGTGAGAGAGGCTTCCCAACACTGTGGGAGGCAGCATTCAACAACCTGAAGCCTGCCAGCCAGTGTGTTGTCATTGCAGATATAACTTCCTCCGAGTTGTAGACTCTCATGTTCTCTTCCCCTGTTTGGAGCTGCTTTTATCCCCCCTGCAGTAAATTCCTCTCAGTAGGATCAGGTCCACCACAATGTTCTTGCTGTTTAGTCTCAGCGAGCAGAATGGTTTCCAGGCCTGCATCTACCCATGGTGTCACCTAGCAGAGTACCAAAACCTCAAATATTATCCATCAGTCATTCCTAGTGCAACTTGTCCCTCCTAGGGCATCATGCACCAGCAAGGTCAGCAGCAATGTAAAGTGCAATGCCCACAAAGAGCCAGGGAAACATCTTGCTCCCTCCCTTATTAGCTTAAGAAACACAGAAAATGGGGGTGAAAGCATTTGGCTTTGAACATTTCTGCAGTGAGATGTCACTTGCTGGGATATGAGGAGAGAACATCTCTCACACATGTGCACATTGGCTAATGTGTGAGATCCGTGTGTACCCTGGAGAAGAAGAACTGCCTCAGTTTACTCAGCCCATTACACATGTCTGCTGATGCCTGATTTCAGAAGGCAGCATCCTCACTGTGGTCAAGGGGAGCCCAAAGAAGGTGGCCCCAGTATCCCTGCCAATGAGCATCTCCTCTCATACTAATAAACTAAAGGTTACATGCTTCCATTTCAACAAAGATGAGGTAAACTCACTTTTGCCTGTGCAGTGCCCCTCTGCAAGAGACAGTCAACATGTAAAGCATTTAAACTGAGCATTTAGAGTTACAGGCTGCGTTCCTTCCTATGCCTTACTTTAAAAATCCCAAACAAATCCAACCTGAAACAGTCACTGAGAAGAGACCCTTGCAACCTGAAATAGCCACTGATAAGAGACCCTTGGAAAACAGAAAATCAGCAAAATGGGCAATTAAATAAAGTCATATTAAGGATATTTCTCTAACTCCAAATAGAAGTTTATTATGTTGGGAAAAAAAATGACTATCCTTGATTCCAGTTCCACTGCTAATGTCTCCAGGATTCAGACCTGTGTTTGCTCAGGACACCAGAAATTCAACCCACATAGCCAAGTGCAAATTCAGTAACTTTGGCTCTAATTTACTAAGGTTATTGTTAAAGTTATTAAGCACATATCCCGAATATAAGACCATATAAACAAAACACACCTCCAGTGACCTTAAGCAGACTATTTCTAAATTTATATACATGTAAAGTAACATTCTGGATGGAGGCTTAAAGACTCCAATTATGAAAAAATGTGGCCTTTGATCCTACTGAAGCCAACAGGTTATATATAGATTTCTACTCCTTTTGTTAAATGGCTGCTCTTCATTCCCATGTTTTCACTAGCACTGTGCATTAAGTACATATTCTTTAAGCTACCCAGAGTAATTTCTAAATATTTTCATGTTACATTTAATTTAGAATGTTTTATCTTTTGTATATAGAGTTTTATATCTTAAGTTTATTATCTTGTATTTAACTATATTGAATTTTATCCTCTGGTGTACTGCCCAGTTACACAGTTCTGGTAGTAGGGATGGGGCAAAGAGGAGGGAAAATAACCCCTTGGAACAATAACCTGCTATGAGTGCACCTTAAATGCAAAGCTCTGAAATGTAACTCTTATTATCACTTCCACAATTATGTAAACATAAACTTCTCAGTATATTCACTAAGAGGCAGAAGAAAAGCACTTGATTAAACATCGCAAAAAATGGCAAGTTTTAGCACAATGGTCTACACCACTTTTTAATATTCAAGTTTCAGTTCAGCCTGTTCTTTACAGAACTGAACTAATTCAATAGCAAACTTTTAATTAAGGGTGTTCTCCAACTGGGTATTGTTGGCACACAGATTTGTGTACAGCATGTACCTGTTGATCAGAACGATACCCATATCCAGCCAGATAGTTATCAGAACAATAATGGATGGGCCACGGCAAGACACAGTGGAATAAAATGTTGCCATAATTAAAAAAAAAGGAATATCAATAGTTCCTCTACATTCAGGACAAAATGGGGGAACAGAACCATGTTAATTATTCTGGGAGGCTACAGGATACTTGGTATTGATGAGCTTTCTGGCCTTGTCATGTTCTCCTATTCACTGCATTGCATATCTCATGTGCTATCCAAACCCTGAACTCATTTACCCTGCTCCTGCTACCCTAGACAGAATGGCAGGCATCAAGCCTTCACAAAACAATTGTTTCCTATTGCTTTTTAATATTTTCTCCTTCTCGCAGCAGCCGCTGGGATAGATTAAATGGACGGCTGACATATCTAAAGTTAATGAAAAGGACTGTCCTTTCCTGTGGCAGTTGGTGCTGGGGAGAGGGTTCCCGGCTACAGAACAGCTTAAACAGATGTTGCAAATTTCTGCAAAGCAGCTGTCTGGGTTTCGGCTGCAATAAAATTAATTTTCCTCCTAGTAGCTGGTACAGTGCTGTGTTTTGGATTTGGGATGAGAGTAACGTTGATAACATACTGATGTTTGTAGTGGTGGCTAAGTCGTGTTTATACAAAGTCACGGACTTTCCAGCTTCTCATCCTGCCCTGCCAGCGGAGGCTGGGAGTGCACAAGGAGCTGGAAGGGGACACGGTCAGGACAGCTGACCCAAACCAGCCAAAGGGTTACTCCAGACCAGATGATGTCATGCCCAGCATATAAACTGGGGGCAGACTTGGTCAGGGGGCACCATGGCTTGGGGATTGTCCAGGCATCAGTCAGCAGGTGGTGAGCACCTGTATTGTGCATCACTTGTTTTGCATATTCTATTATCATCATCATAATTGTTGTTACTATTATTTTCCTGTCTTTTTCTGTCCTATTAAACTCTCTTTATCTCAATCCACGAATTTTACTTCTTTTCTCTCCCCCATCCCACTGGGGAGGCAGGAGGCTGCATGGTGCTTCACTGCCAGCTGGGGTTAAACCATGAGAGCACCTGATGCTTTGTTTCAAACACCAACCCACAGCCACCTGAGGGTCTGGTATTGCTGTCTGCACATGGAAACAACAGACTTGTGTATCTCAGCTGTTTATTTTTGCCTCCCTTCTGTTCTCCCTATTTACAGCATTGACTAATTCCAGTGATCTTTTCCTTCTTGGTTTCTTCTCTGTACCCTCATCCAAGCAGGTGGATCTGGTATGAATCCTACCCCTGATTCTGCGCTGTTCCTCCCTCGTTGCATGCTTCGGGTTGTAGACGTACATCAGAAACACTAATAAATGACTAATAAAGATGCATCTCCAAGTAAAACCTGTCTGCTCATGATGATGAGACATCCTTGAGCAGCTCTACTCTTCTGTTACATCCATCTGCACAGCTTCATCCATTTGTACATCCCATGTTTAGGGCGTTATCCCACAGTTAACTTGTACATGAAAAATTTATCATCGAGATTACTGTCAGACATCATTTTCTGAAGGAGGTCAATGCTGGAGACTGGACATTAAGGTAGATGGATTTCAGGCCCAATGCAATATGGCAATTTCTGTATCCTTAGACTCGCAAAATGACTCACTTTTCAGCTGGAATGGTGCTTTACTGCCACGGCAGTCTGCCAGCCTGAACTTATGGAAGTTGTTGTCTCATTACATGTGACTGAAAATGCTTTAGTGTACTACATACCTAACACTCTTTGGTGTGCACTTAACAGGAGAACTATGGTAGGTCTGGTCCCTACCTCATCAGCCCTCAGTTGCTGATATAAAGGGTCCAGACAGGAATCTGTCCCAGATTTCCTTCTTTCTTTTTCCCCACAGAATTTACCCTATGGCTCTGACCATTCAAATAACAGGAATTACAGAGATTCATAGGTAGGCACAGTTGTTATGGTACACAGACTTGGTCAGCTGCATAGCCATGAGATGGCTTTATGACTCCCTTTCCAGGTATAGAACAACCTCAGGTTAAGGAGCAATCAGTTTAGTTATCCTTTTTCAGCTTTAAATGTAACAACAATATATTTCTAGCCTATTGGGGAATAGTTACATTCCAAGAAAAGCCCACTAACACACAGTGAGTAAGCACCTGAATCCCTTCCATTATTACTGAAAATTATTCCCTGCAAAAATGATTCCCAATGTGAATATTTCCCAATGCAGTATTGTTCTCACTGAGAACATGGATATCATATCGACAGGAATGCAGCAAGAGGCTTCCCTAGCAAGAATAAGGAAAGAGCACAGCAATCTTGCAGCTGTGATAATTCAGAGTCACCTATGGAGCTGCACCTGCAGCATCCCCTTCACTTGCAGAATATTAAGAACCAGCCCTTTTCCTATAATTTCATGGCTCTGAAGTCATTCCCTGGATAGAAGAAAACATCCAGCTGAACACAAAGCAAACAATCCTAGCTCTTCAATCCAAGCGGGCGAATCCCCTCCGATCTGTCTGCACAGACTAGCACCAATGATACATCACCCGGCAGGTGCTGAGACACATTAGGTGCTTGGCAGGTGGAAGATGGCATGTTGTTTTGCATGGCGCCTTGGAATTGACCCTTCAAAGCCTGAAACTATTTGTTCTTTCGTTTACAACCCAAGCTAGTAATGAAGTAGCGACTGGCGGTAGCTCTTGCGACATTAATCATGTTTTGTGTGGTAACTGCAGACACTGAAGCCTGGTCGCTGCTGTACTGCAGCTCAGGCTGGTATTACAGTAAAAGCTCAGGGATCTTGATCTACTGCACCTGCCTGACATAGCTGATCGTTTTCTCTTTTTCCACACAACATTCCTTGGCTTTCCATCACTTTCTGTTCCCAGTCTCCTTCCTGGAGCGGAAGCCAGAGTGGTGGTTTGGGACCTATGTTAATCAAAGACTGCGTTCTTGCATTGCAGCACAGATACAGCACCTTAATTACTTGATGATTTTCATACATTCTTATTGTTTTTATTTCTTGCTCCCAACAATTTTTCATGGTTGTTTGCATATACTGTTATACCTTCAGCTATAGCCTCTAAGCCTGTGATTCCTGAAGAGAGTTTCCCCCCTGCCACTGTCACTTTCCATTCAATCTGCCCCATCTTCCCTCTTTTGGGAGCTTGTTTGTTATTACAGGCTTACTATCTGCAGAACATACGATTGATTCAGAGTCACATACGTGCATGCTGTTTTGCAGAGAAATAAAAAAGACAGGTTCCTGCCATGAGGAATTTACATTGTAAAAATGACTTTACTCTCTTCCCTAATTCTCCTCTTTTTCTGTCAAGATTGACAACGACATTGCCACGATCCCTTCTCCTCAGGCATCCAATGTAATCTCTAATTATTCTTTTGCCCTGGCAAGAAAAGTTTGTTTATGACTGACCTTCATAATTTGCTTTCATCCTCAGTGGGCAAAAGCACCTTTCTCATCTCTGCCTTTCTGACTATTCATAACTATTAGCTGGACTGCTTCATCCTGTTTTTTCTTCCCTCCATTTCAGAAAGATGCTCCAAAATCAGCTATGGTTACTCTCCCCTCTCATGAACCATCTCACTTCACCTCTCCACTTCCGCACCAAGTTCATGTCTCTCATTATTATTTTCAAATCTTTCCTTGTGCTTGACTATAACATTAAACTTGTTTTCCTCCACCATACTCTGTTCAACTCTTGCTATCTAGCAATCTTTTCTTTTTAGCCTTTTTCCCCTCCTAGTTCTGGTTTTCACCTCCTGGTCACCTACACTGGTATTGGATCAGTTATCTAGTGATTGTTGTCCACCAGGTTTCCTGCTCTCAATCTGGAAAATCCTAAACGCTCCTCACTCCATGAAGCTACAAATGAGACCGTCCATACCTCACTCCAAGTCCTGCCTTCTTGAATCCTCCACAAAGGTCAACCACTCACTGTAACTGCCATATGAACTGTACTGTACATATTTGTGGGGTTTTTTTTCCTGGAGCTGCTAAAGTTGCTATGGTTTCAAAACAGTTAGGATGCCTCTTCCTTTAAATTTATGGAATCTCAGTCCCTGCTCTTTGTTTGGTGCAGTGCAAAGGTTGTTAAGTGCTTTACAGAACAATGCCGTGTAACACAAATAACTAATAATTGCAAGCAAAAGATAAGCAATAGACAATATACTCGCACTTGGGCAAAATATACCGTGGAAGCTTTGTATTCAGGTAGCATTAGTATTCATCACAGTTGTGATGTCATTAGAGAAATACATAATTAAATCCATAGTTAAGTGATACTGGAGCCTAAATCACAAACATCAGCAAGTGCTGATACAATATAAATAGTAAAATGCTTTAGAAAGTGCTTAACACAGTTACAATTTCCTTGTACCTTCAATTTCCATGCAATGTGGATCATTTGCTCATTATAAAGGCTCTCATAGGGGTCTGTTATAAACCCACCAGTCATAGCAGGACGCTTTGTCAAATGTATTTGCATTTAATATATGAAGGGAGGAAAGGGTTGGATGGAAGAAGTGAGAAATTATGGGCTAAATTTCTATAGTTAGTGAATAAAAAAAACCCCAAACCAACAAACAATCATAGTTTCTAAAACATGCAGACAACTGTTTGAAACAAAATATATTGCATCTAAAATGCTGTAACCCCAATTTGGGCCTCCTAATGACTGGTGAAGGTGAATTAACATCTGGACATCATGCTGGTGAGTGCTGAGGGACCAGTGATCATAACCAGATTAGGTTCATCAGGTTCCTGATGTCATGTAGAGGACTGAACTCTACTAACATTTATAGCTGAAGTTTTAAAAAAGGAAATTACTGAAAGCTGAAAGAATTTGAAAAAAACCTATCTAGAGAGAAAAGCACACAGGAAAAATATGATAAAAATCACCATTTGATGGCAAACAGGCATAATTAAGAAAAGAAGATAGTTTTGACTAAAATCCTGCCCCTGTTTAATAGAAAATCCAAGAGAGGGATATGAAAAAAGCCCAAACTTGTATCAAATCAGAAAAAATAATAGCAAGCAATTGGTCTAAAAGAAAAGCTTATTTTATAAAGAGTTAGTGCAATAAATGAAAATATCCAGGAAAAATTATGACAGGCCCAAGAGCAGCAACAACAACATCATTTTAAAGGTATATCAGGAGTAAGAGAAAGTCCAGTAATGTTCCAAGCCCATTATTAGACAAAGGTAGTTAAAATTAAGCAGAAAACCCAGAACTGTTCTACAAATAAGAAAGGCATTAACCTGACTTCAGTCCCAAGAAAAATAATGAAAAAGCTGGTACTGGATTCTCTTAATTAAGAAGCAGGAATATAAATAGTGCCAATCAATGTGGCTTTATGAAAAACAGGCTTAGTTGGACAAGCCTGACTGGAGTCTTCAAGAGAGCTACAAGTTTGTTGGACAAAGAAATTGTGATGACATGAACTCCTCAGAGTTCCTTTTTAGAAAATCAGGCGTATATCATAACAATATAGTACATGTCAAATGGATTAAGAACTAGCTAACTGACAGTTTGACACTTGGGCATAATTCTCTGAAAGGGGCATTTTTAACAGCCTCTGTGTGGATCAAGAGTAGACAGAGAAGAATACGGCTGCTGCAATGCCCAAAGGGGTTTACACTTTCTCTTATGATATTTGATATTTTCATCCAACAATTAAATATATAATCACTGCTGCAAAATGGCAAATATTGGGAGGAATTAGGCAGTCATAAAAAGTAGCCTGGCAAGCTGGGTCCAAACTCATTTTAACACAGCACAAAATGTACAGTCATGTACCAATGGACATATACCATGCCTCCAAATGGAGAACTGCCTCCTGCAAGCTTAAGATGCTTATTTTGAGACATTACAGAGCTTCTAAGGTACAGCTGCACCCCAATGAACTGCCAGAATCAGAAACATCGTGTGCAAGAGGACAAGAGTAATGTTATTGCTGTCAAAGCTACATGAGAAAGGTACCGGAGCACTGTATTAAGTTCCAGTGATCAAAGAAAAAAGTTCCAGAAAAATAGAAGAGTTGTGGAAAAGAGCTGCTAAAATCGTTAGAGAAGGTTCACTACTGTGACAGACTGAAAGAGCTTGACTTTAATTCATCTGAAACAAACCCAAGCAAATAGTGAGTGAGGTCATCTGATTTCACTGAAAGATTCTTTGAGGTAGGCATAAGAAGCTGAAATCTAGGTATATAGAAACGAGAAAGCAAGCAGCTTATAAGTAATGAAGGTCACTGTAAAAATCATCTCTGGAAAACAGTAGATTTTTCCATTGTTCTGAATTCAAATTCATTATTCGATGCCTTTCTGGAAGACATAGGCCAACTTAACTCTAGAGTCTGCTGGGTGAAAACTAAGAATAATTTTGACAAACAAATAACTCTTTTAGTTCTAAACACCTGCAATTATAAACCAAACTGGACTGTAAGGTATATTTTCCAGATAGGAAAGTATATGTTATGTGCACTCAGTGACAAAATGCAATACCAGCAACATTTTAGAACAGAAAAACACGTCTCTCTAAAATCTAATGTGGGCTGTTTTCTATTTACTACATAGATTTTGTGGAAGAATGCAAATTCAAAGGAAAGAATATTGATGTCAGCCTTTGGAAAACAGGGTGTGAAGTTGTCTTGTCGTTCTCCTTGCTCAATCATTGTATTCACTTCATAGGAAAGAGGTTTTTCTGTTGGTTTCAGAGTAACTATCATGCTATTATATGCTTATAAAGTGCTTTGAAAATTGCTGAAATCCAGCAAACCACTTCTTTTTTCTCTCAACTCCCTCTGGAGTTTCAGTTATGGGATGGGGAAGACAGGATGGGGTGATGTGCCTGTTCCTGAATGGGCAGATTTATCATCTGCTTAATTGTGTGTATTGCTTCCTCTCACCCATACTATAAACACTGTCTAACAGTTCAGGAGCTGGTTAGCACCTTCCCTTCTTAGTGAGTGTATCCTCTTCACTATAGGCCCCCGATAATTATCTGTTGTTTAACTTTCTTTGCTCTCCCCCTCAGCAGCCCCCACATGACCCTCCCAATGTCCTGTACAGTTGAATGCATCCCAGAATTTTGTTAGAGTTCTGTGGGAGAAAACGAGAGCTGAAGTGTTGCTGAATATAAAGGCAAGCAGTATATTCTTTAAAGCTTGGAGTAATTAAAAAGCTGAGAATCGTAGAATTGTCAGGGTTGGAAGGCACCTCAAAGATCACCTAGTTCCAACCCCCTGCCATGGGCAGGGACAGCTCCCACAAGATCAGGTTACTCAGAGCCCCATCCAGCCTGGCCTTCAAAATTTCCAGGGATGGGGCTTCTACCACCTCTCTGGGCAACCTGTTCCAGTGTCTCACCACCCTCGTGGTGATGAATTTAAATTTGCAGCAGCCAGTTGACATTACAGGCTCCTAATGTAGTTCCTGGGCCTTTATGCTGCCTGGTTTCTGGAAAGGAAGATGTCTCTTTCCAGTTGTATGTCTGTTCAGTTTCTGTAGAGAAACCTAAGAGAAGTTTGCCATAGAGGTGGATTCCAAGGGATATCCCATATTAGTGTGCTCTGGTTGACTCTGATGACACTTTGGGTTTGGTCTGCCCCTCACAAAGGATGGTGACTTTACGGCTCTACAATATGAAGTGTTTGCTGTACCAGGCATGAGGAATAGCAAGTGAAAGTTCAAGAAGGAGTCTGTTTCTGAGAAGATGAAAGTTTAGAGCAATGCCCACATACACTTCTTCTGAGATAGCCAATAACTATCAGTGATAACATTGATTTTTAGACAGCCTTTCTTTAAACCAATGGTTGTATCTTCTTGTTTTGCTAATTAATTCAGTAATCACACCTTGTTTGACACTGTAAGATCAAATAAAATTGTCTAGAGAATAATAGTAATAGTAATAATAATGATGTGTGGAAGAATTCATAGATATCTGAGTAGTTGAAACTTGTATGTCTATCCAAAATGGGAACCTATCATCTCAATGGTTTCCACATTGGCATGCAAAGAAAGGCATACAGTGATTTTTTTTATAACCTCAGCATGATATTAGCATTAATACTTGATATAAATTCCTCAACTAGACAAAGAGCTGAAAGAAATAAAAAATTACTTAGCCCTGAGCTTTAATTGAAAATTGAAATTTGCAGTTAAACTCAGCACCATCACTTCTCACAGGGGTTCTGTGCCACCTGAGAAAATACCAGGCTGCCTTACTCCATTGTCTTACCAACACTTACTTAAAAATGACTAGTAGAAAATCTCTATTTGGTACCTGAAGAGTTAATCAAACCTTAGCTGATCCGGGGGAGTTCTTCCCTGCAGGTCCTCAGAGACAGTTGTAATTAATTTGATCTTCTCCAGTCATTAACTCACATTCATAGTGAGCTCTCCACACACTGCTCTATTAATTCACTGGAGATCAGTTCTCAGGATTCATTTAGTTAAGCAGCACTGCTGGATTACATTTTAAAACCCTTTAAACTGGTTGTAATTGATGTCTGTTTATAGAAGCTTACTTTAATGGAGTCAACGTGAGATGAAAATCTACCATACTAGTCTAAGATAGTGCCTTGCCGTTTAAAGCATGTCTCCAGAGGCATCCAGTTAAATAAGTAACACTGCAAAATAAAATAAATTCCTCATTAATCACCAACCTACTCTTGGCATTTTTTAAATAGTTTTTGGTCCTCCTGACTGCTGGTACCTTGGAAACGAATCTAAAGTAGATCTTCACTGAGCAATAGCACACACATTTGTTAGGTATTAAGACTTGATCCTGAACCTGGCCAACAAAGCTCTTGTTGGCTTCAATGTGAAGTCAACAAGGATGAATATAAAGAGCAGCATTGTCCCTCATTAAGATCTCATCACAGCCAGCACAATGGCTGTACCTCTCATCAACTGATAGCAACGTGCTCACAAGAAGCTCTTGCCAAAGTCCTGGAGCACCAAGAGATGGACATTAGTACTCTGAAGACTGTGTTCTGCTGTTGCTGTTCAGCAATTAAAGCATGGGTCAGATAATGGTGTTACTACTGCTTAAATATCTTGACTTTAATTTCTGTCTTCTGCGTAGTAGCAAAGAGTTACAGTGATGGCATTTAAAACAAAAAGTCTGAATAGAGTCTGGGCAAAAGTATACAGCTTGGAGCCACTTTTGAAGCAATCTAGGAGGAAGAGTGCTATTTATTATATTTCAGACAGACTGGAAATTCAGCCGATCCTCTGCGGGTCATTAGCTTTGTACATTCTGCTGCCACACTTGGACTATCTCATACCTGGTCATCTCAAAGAAAAGTCAGAGGAGCTTGGGTCTATCCATCTATGTGGCTAAACATAACCTGTGTAACACAAGAAAAAAACACCTCAGGTAATGTCCTCTAAAGTAGCTCATTGACCACAGAGTCCCTGTTTATGGGAAACTAGTTTGAGACCACACACACTTGATTTTCTTTCCAAGCGCTCAGAATTTTAGCTGAAATGAAGGACAATTTCAGGTGTTCATTTTCTCTGAAAATGAAACCCAAGCTCTCTTAGTTTGCTATCCAAAACCCACAAGCATCACAAACTAATATCCATCCAGAAAATAAAACAGGGCTTTGTGTTGGTCTCTGTGACCACAGAAGAAAGATAAACCCAGTATTAAATTATCTACTATTACATCTACTGTTATCTACTCTTCATTTGTAACTTCTTTACAGGGCTGTTGTGAGGCTAAATTAATAGCTTTAAAAACTTGCAAGATCTTGGGTAGAAGATGTTATTTAAATGCAAAATCAAACCGTTGCATGACATGGAAAAGAGATTCCTATCTTGCAGCACCTTTTTATAGAATAATGTGTTTCAGACAACCCTGCTTTGTGCACAAAATGCAAAGAAAAATGAGAGTTTTAGTAGGTTAGTTTAGTAACAACAGTCTTAATACTCACAGGTCCAGATTCTCTTTGTTTTACAGGCAGTGGGTTTGTGTTGTTCTGCAGGTAAACCAGGAGAGAAAATCGCCCTCAGTATGATAAATTTTTCCAGACTATTTTATCTGCTAAGTTTTGTGTGTGCAGGGGAAAGATCATGTATATCTTTTATACACGTGTAGTAAAGGGATGGAAAATATTGGATACACTTTTTTTCTCAAGTCCTAATTGCAGCAAGATATTTACTCAGCATTCTTTAGGTCCACTCAATCACTCATACCTAAAGTATGGCTTGAGTGCATAGGGACAGTATGTGCTTTCACAACAAGATGAGACAAATTGCAACAATCTTCTTTAATGTGATCTCATACCAGATGAGCTGAACAATACTAGAGGAAGCCAATGGCAAACTTGACTGTTTTCTGCCAAATAAAAGTGAGGTGGAAATGGAGGTCGGTGATTTTCTTGGTGATAGTGTTCTTCTTGTCAGAAGTGAAAAGGAACTGGGGTGCTGCTCACAGCAAATGCAGTGGGTAATTTTGTTAAGTATACGTTAGTCACTGCAGCTTATAATATACAAAAAAAACCCCAACAATGTTGTTTGATTCTCCAAGATGGGGAAGAATCTACAAATAATGCACAAGCAAAAAGCTGCAGAACACAAGAAGGAGTTGGCTTGTGCTTTCCGATATTTACCTTTGTTATTTCTGTGGGATATGCCACCATATCACCACAGCATCACAGAGCTGTTAATAAGTTAATTCTGTTAACAGGTAGGGGATGATGCATCCCAATTTGGCGATAGGGAAACATGCACAGGATGGGCCTGTGACTGGCTCAATGTTGCACAGTATGTCTGCGAAAACAAACATCCAACCTTCATACCAGGGAGTTGATCACAATCCATCTTTTTCACCTGCTGACATGAAATGAAAAATCCTCAAAAGGTCAAACAGGTGCCTAAACAGTTACTTAATGATAATTTCTTCTGCTTTTGTTGAATCTGGTGTAATTACTCACTATGCTCTACTGGCAACACTGGAGATGACACAACTTGCATCCCCTCCATATTTACAGCACTGGGGCCTTACTGCCACCAGCGACTCCCCTTCCATTGACACGGAACTATTTTAAGGATGCAAGAAGACTGTGAGCATCAAACCCAACTTGCAGTCTGAAAAGGGAGACAGCTTTAGTGGTACAAGGTACCAAGTCCCAGCAGGTAGGCAGATGATCGGTGCAGTTCCCCTGTACTGGTTCCCTGTGCTGTGAGTGATGAAAATGTGGTTCCTACACTGAGTTACACCATGGGAACAGGGGCAGGGTGCGAGCTGCTGGGAAATCCAAGCCTCTGTGAGGAAGGAGCTTTCAAGGTCAGCGGGTGGATGGACCTTAGCCCATCTTGCAGCAGGGCCCCTGGGGAAGCACTGATGTCTCCTGTTTATGAACTACTCAAGGAGCTCTGCAATCACCTGGCCATTGATCAGCTCCCAGGGTCACGAACATTGGCCAGCAGGCCTGCACCAAAGAGCAGTCTGAGACTGGAGGCTTTCAAAACCTTTCAGGTCCTCAGTAATCAATACATTACTACATTCATTTACCACACACACACTTCCCTCAAAGGACTGTTAATGGAAGCATTTCCGATACAAACATACATGTTAAGGATCAAAAGTCTAGTTCTCTGCACAGAAGAGTAGCACCTTTAGCTTACCCAAGTGTATCCACTTTATATTTATACTGGACGTTTGCACCTAAATTCTGAGAGCCCTGAATGTCTGGTCTGGCAGCAAAAACCACATTAGCCACATGAAATCCCTGCTTGTCATCCTCTGGAGACTTGAGCAGCACAGTTCAGCTCCATGTAAACCACTAAATTCAGTGAATTCATCTGCATGTTTTTTAGGGAGTCTTTTGAGACTGTACCCTACCTGTGCATCTGTCACGCTGGAAGGAGCTGTACATTTTCAATTACAAACCAGTGACTTTCACTTTCATACAAAATATGTCACCTTGTTTTCCGTGAACATCAGTTTTGTGAGTGACTCTGTGTATAAACCAACATTCTACGTTAAATCTAGCATGTTGTTTCCATGGGGCGGTGAGGACACATTTCACGTATCTGTATGTAAATATCATAGAATCATAGAATTGTTTGGGTTGGAAGGGACTCTAAAGATCATCCAGTTTCAACCCCCCTGCACCATTCCTTCTGTGCAAGGACAGGTGAAGACAAGACCAAGTGCCTCCCACACTGGTGCTGGCATGTGTACTGCTGTTGCCTCTGACACTTGCTCCAAGGCCTGGAGCAATGAATGGGAGGAAAAACTTATTTTTGCCTGCTTTGTTACAACAGAAGAGGAGCCTTTCCTAAACCTGCTTCCTGAAGAGCAAATTCCGTGAGGCAAAATTGGAAATTGAGGGATATTTCTTGAGAGATTTAAAATGCTGATAGTTACATGAAGGGTAGGAGAGAAGAGGAGCAATATCAGGTTTGTGATACAATTCAAGCTCCAGTTATAGCTACAGAGAGGCCACCACATTACTGAAATAAGTCCAAAATACCTTCTTTTTATTTTGGGGAACAAGAGGAGTTATGGACTGTAAGAATTTCTCTTTTCAGAAGATATAATGCAGTGTTATACTGAAGTGAATATATCTTTCGAGTTTCCAATGTGAAAAGCGCTGCCATTTACTGCCCACAAGCCAGAGAGCTCGGTGCGTAATAACAAATAGTTCTGTCTTCATCAATCCATACTGTTCTCAACAATCCTGCCCAAAGCTGCTTCTGGGTGATCATCAGAGTTTGATAAAGTGATTACTAGATAATGCTATCAAATAACTATCACGATTAAACAAGTTACATGAGTCTTGAAGCACCGGAGCACTTTATGTGAGGAATGAGTTTCTCCTTCAAGCTGCATAATAAAAATATATTAAACAAAATGGGTTTTGAACAGCACGTTGGAGTTAGATGGAGAGGAATTAAGTTTGCATTTTCTGACTAGCTACAAATACGACAAACTGTTTTCCTATGAATAATGCAATTACTTAAAGTAGCAGAATTGTTTTCCAGGCTCCTTTCTTTGTGCATGTGAAATCTGTAGCAAGGTTGTTACACCTGTCACGGTGGCTTTCTGCACACCTGGGCTATTTTATGACAGTACTGATTTCCTCTTCTCTGCCCAAAGTACAGACACACAAATCAGCCAGAAAACAATTTGCAGCTATTCATGATTTTTACATCCAAAATATCAAAAGCAGTTAAACATAATCTGGGCTCAGAGCCCCCATGTAAGCCTGAGGTTGAGGTGAAAGAATTAACGATCAGAGTGCTACTGATTCAGATTATATGGGAAATCAGAGTGGCCTGTGATAAGAAGTATTTCCAGCAGCTGAAATGACCACCAAATAAATTGGTGGTGGTGTTTATTATGTACAATTCATAAACAGAAGGCAAAAGATTTGCTACAGTACAAACATGATTATCCTGAAAACAGGAAGGATTTGGAATAAAGTCAGAAACAGAGATTCTAGTTCATCAAGAAAATCATAAATACAAATATTTGATGGCTATCCCTCCTGCAAGTGTCTTCCTGATGCCATTCATACACAGGCCATTTATGATCTTTTGGTTCAACTTCCTCCATAAAATAGAATAAAGATTTGTAGTCTTCTAGCAGGAGAGTGACTTGCTTCGCCCTTCTCCTCTTTGCTGAATTTAGTAGTACGTGGTTCTCTCATGACTGTTTCAAATTTAAGCAACTCTTCCTTCACTTCCAGGATCAGTACAACTGTGCCCCAGACTGCAATTCACATCTTAACTCTTATCACGCATGCCCGTCACCCTGTGGCACTCTATGTCCCTGTCGTGCCCTCCTCTGACTTCTGCTCCATAACTTCCCACGTCCTGTCCCTGACATGTCAACTGTTGTGCAAGCCCCAGTTACCTCCTCTTCATCTCAGTCCATTCCCCAGATCCATGCTCTTGGAGTCATGCATCAACCTATTCCTGAAACAATAATGTGCTATTTCTGAACAAACAACCAGCACAGTACACCCGAGCTATTACTCCTCTCTGCCTTCTACACAGTAACTCCTACAGGGCATGGACTCCCTTTTTATTTATGTCTTGTACAGCCCCAAGCACACTGTAAGCATTTAATGCATAAAATAAATAACAAGAGACATGCAGCTCTGCTGGAGACAAGAGGGAGCCTTGAAGAAGCCAGATTCAGCTAATCAAACTTGTACCACGCAAGGTGGGGCTTCAACTTACAAAACAGTCAGAAGAGAGAACTGGGGCAGGGAGAAGGAGACAGACAACTCTTAATATTGACCCAGCAAAGATTCTGGAATGTCTTTCATTTAAAGACCTTAAATAACCCTTTGGAGGACAAAGGCACTACCCATATGTACGTGCACATTTTGATACTCATCTGAGCAGCACAACTTCCACATGGACAAGATAACCTTTGGGTATCAGAGTATTCTTCTGAAGACTTCAAGGACAGAGAAATTTGTCACATTTCTGATTATTCAATGGTTAATTACCATGGCTTTTATCAAAATGCATCTTTCCACCATATAACTTCAGCTTTCTGTCATCCAAAGCTATAGCTTTGTCTGTTAGACTGATTTACTGTTAGCCTTTTACTGTAAGCACAGAAGCTTCCCTCATTTAGGCACTTGGAGGATGTGATTAATTTTCCCTTTTTACAGCTAGAGACATCAGACTTTCTAAGTTTCCAGAGGTAAAGCAAACTTCCCAGCCCTCCAGCCATCTTTCAACCTCCTTCCTGTACCCTTGTCAATGCAACCATGTCTGATGGGTGTCTATCAAAAGTGTGCAACTGTTTTTGTGAGGATCCCAGTAGTGCTATGAACAGTGACACAAACTCTGTTCTCCTGTCCACACATTGAAACAGCTCCACTCACCAGCGTCAAGCCAGTTAAAATAGTTTACATTGATTTAGTAGTTCCCAATAAGCTTCAGTTCCCACTTTGCCATTCAGTATGTCACATGCTCAGCCTTATCTTGGCTTATATTAATCATTTAAACAATAATGTTGCAAGATGCAAAATTAAATACCTTAATGTAGATGTGAGGCTGTAGTTTTGTTCATAGTTCTTGTGTCTGGGATTTGTTTTGTTGTTAAAACACTAACATGCATTAGCTATTGCATCTTTGTGAAGATATGGGAAGACAGCCCTTACTGTGCTGACAGCAAGTCAACCCAGTGCTCCCCAACCTGGTGTGGCCTGGCTTGGGGAGGTGACACAACATAAAGGATCTGGTGTCCACCAGGACATTACAGAGCAGCAGTCACTGCATCTTTGTGGTCTCACTGAAGAAAATGCACCATTTCCAGCAAGGCATCAGAAATACACCTGTCCTATTGACAAATTCTTTCTGTCGGCTAAGGTTCAACAAAATACCAAAGATATTTCTTCTAAAAAAACCAGCACCAGTTAGGAAAAGTTTAATTCTCATGATTTACTTTTTTACAGTATTAGCTTTCTATTATTTTATCCATGATTCCACCTTGATTGATAAATAGGGTAGTAGAGTAAGCAGCCTCAGGATTTGAAGGTGTTCCAAACACAGAGGTTATTATCTTAAAATCCAAACAAACAAAAAACAAACCCAACCCCAATCAAACACTTCTGTTTATTGAGGTGTGCAACTTCTTTTCACCAAAGTTACCATTAACTCAATTAAGAGATATGGGGGTTATTAATCAAAAAGTCCTTCCTTGGATCCATTCTCATTTGAGTGATGCGGCATTTTTTAATTATTATTATTTATACATCACCATATGTGAACGTGATGCTTCACAGAGACTTACAATGACAAGATCCTGAGGTGCTTATAGTCTAAATTGGATGTACCCACTGAAAGATGACCACAAACAGCAAAAAGAGGTGTGGATTAGGAGTGTTACAACAGGAAGAGAACTATCTGTGCTTCTTCACATTTCTAATAGGTGCTAGTGCATCTGCTTTCTTCAGTTCTTTGATTTACATTGCAAGTGATTATATAAAATAAATACACTTAAACACCAGGAATTAGAGGGAATGTTTGAAAAAGGATAGGGGAAAAAATGACTTATTAAGGCCCCACACAGTAAGAGAAGTCTTCTTGTCTATCTTGTGTTCTGTACTAGGTCCTACCAACTGAATTATGATGGGAAGCAAGTTGAGGGAAGCCACAGTGAGTTGTCTACAGAAAGGTTTTATTCTTCACTGCAACATCATGGCACATGGAAGGCCTCTTTAGTTTATGTTCTCCTACAGACAGATGGAACCATTTCAGAACCCATTTATACTTTGGGAGAAACACTAGCATTTCAGAACCAGACTAATATTTCCTATGAAATTAAAAAGGGGGAAAAAACCAAACCAAACCTCATGAAAAAAGATGGGGGTCTTCAAAATGTTGCACTTGAATAGTTTTGTAACTTCTTTGTTAGGGCAAGGAATGTCCCTTACTAAGTGTCTTCACAATGACCTCGTTCTTGAGTGGGAACCCTGGATGATATAGCAAATAATTAACATAGGCAGAAGAAAACCACAGATACATCTTAGAAATCTACCTGAGACGTAACATGCAAAGGCACATTTTTGTATCACTATTGCTGATAGAAATTTCCCTTTCTAAGGTGTGATGCAGGATCTGGTCCCTCAGGATATTCCTTTAAGGAATAAGAAGCCATGTGGGAATGGGAGTCAGGGAAGAGGGATTTTGTTTCATAAAAGCATAAGATCTACTGCATGGCATCAGACCTATTTAACATGGCATACAGCCTCCAAAAAAGGATGTTGACAGACCTTTACAATGTTTAAGGGCACTGCTAAGAGTGATCCCTCCCTTGGCACATCATTCCAGGATTCAGAAATCAGCAGTCAAGGGACTTCCTCAGCCTGAGGTCACATCTAAACCATTGAATTTAATTACTATGAAAAACAACCAAGCTAATTCTTCATTAATTTATCTAGTCCTGTTTTGAACTCATTTATACTTTTTGCTTTCACAGCTCCCTGTGGCTACGAGTTCCACAATTAAATTACACACTGGGAGCAAAAGTATGTCCTTTTGCTTGTTTTGAAGCTATTTTCTGACAAATTCAAGGGGCACCACATGCTAAATAACTCTTTTCTATTTAGTTGCTCTATACAGTTTGTGACATACAAACTTCTCTCCTTTCCCTTTTAAAAGTTAGGACAACTAATCCATTTAGTTTGCCTTTGTCTAAAACCTGACATTCACTTTTGAACATCATGGTCACCCTTCTCTGGCTCTTCCTACTTCTATTATGCCCCGTGTCTGGGGTCAGTAACCACGACTAGGTAAGACACCCAGCATGTGGGCAAACTGTATCTGAAAAGCAGCATCATGATGCTTTTTGCTTTTGCTCTCTCCATTTGTGTCTAATAATTGCTAACATTTACTGGTCCTTCCTAATAAACTGATTCCAACATTCCACCTTACCACAAAACTCATCATAGCCCTTCACAAATCTTTTCTACTTATTTATATCTCCACATACTCTGGGATGTGGTGAGATGGAGGACTAGTTGAGCCAACCAAGGTAATTTTGGGTGTCTTTGCTATTACATTAAGAGGCATCTCCACAAATATTATCAAACAGGGCTCTTCTTACGGCTGAAACTTATAAACCCCTTTTCCAAGATTTCTTCTTGTTCCTTACATGACAGTGGCTTCATGACAGAGAATTAAAGTTGCAAAGCAGGGAAACAATGAACTGACCATTGCATTTGCAGCTGCTTTGCTCATGTGACTTTTGTTTATTGTTACTCTGTCAGTCCCACAGCAGCATGATATAATTTCCTTTTTTTCTACCAGCCAAGGTGAGTCACTTCATGACACCAGATCCAGATTCAGAACCAAACACAAATTGCTCTTCAGTTCTAAATGCTGTTCAATCTACTGAGCTAAATCTTTATTGTCACATACACAAGATGGGAATTCAGAGCTGTATTCAAATAATATTTCTCCAAAGCTTACTTTTAACAGATTAAGTTCTGTCATTCTTACTAAGATTAAGTAGTTCTTTATCCTGAAAATACTTCATTGAAGAGAATATTTACAAAGTAAGAAATTTTGCAAGACAGGCAGCTATGGGAGAAACAAACTTTGAGTCTTTAAATTGAAAAGTGTATCCTCTTTAACATTCTATCATTCTTCCTGAGAATTTTCTCAGATTTAAAACTTGAATTAAAAAGAATCAAACACCTACTTTTTTGAAAACAAAGTTGTAAGAACTGTTTAGCAAGCCCACACATATTCAGTTATTTTAATCTTTAGTCGTAAGTCAATACTTGCAGCACTTTAATCATTTTTGATTCTCTTCCTTGAACTCCCTTCAATTTATCAATGCCTTTTTAAATACAGATTCTGTAAGATGTAGTGGAGTCATTTTTTAGGAAGAAATGAGGGGTCATTAGCAATCTGCTCAAGTGAAAATAAATGTTAAAGATGAAATATACTTTTGAATAGAGAGTAACTATTATTTCATGTTGTTGAAAACCAGCTTTGCCCCTTTCCTGAAAACCAAATAAATCTTAGCATTGCATTCACTGGACCTTTTGAAGCATTCATATGGATGTGAGATTTGGCTTTTGCTCATGTGTATGTGGCTGGGTGTATTTTAATCTCAGAGAGCTGGTTAGAGTTAATGTGAAACTGATGGAGTCTTCATAGCACTCAGTGTCAACCAGAAGGCAGAGGGAAGAACAGTGTAAAATACTCCTATCAGAAGACATATAAGCTTGGTCAGATCTGAATTACACTACAACTCTGCCAGAGAGTCAAACAAATTCTAGTTGCAACAATTTCTAGGCTTTTGAACTCTGTACCATTTTCTGCATTATTTACAGGGTCGTTAGTGATCAAATCAATTCTGGGAAATTAAAAAAGTGGAAGAAGTCAAGCAAATCAGTATGTCCCACTCCTACACATTGGTCTACGCACATTAAGGCAGCTCTTTACCATTCATCCCCTGCTTAGGGATATCTTGTTTCTGCAGCGTGTGAAACGATTTAGTTGTTCCCCTCAAAGAAGACATATTGGACAACGTTAACTCATGGGACCTGCTGTGAAGCAGCAGGTGGGTGAGGTCAGCAGGAGACAAAAATCAGCATCAGCAAACAAACACAGACAGCTCTGCAGTGTCTTCCAAAGTGACACTGATGGAAACCAAGCCATACTTAAGATCTGTGAAGGCAGTCCATTGCCTCTGGCAGCTAAACATGGGCTCAGCATACAGGGTGGTGGTATAGGACCAAATACAACCACCTCCAATTCCTTGAAAGATCAGACCATGGTGGTGAAATCACCCCAACCACATTACTGCTTACGGGATGCCCTATTCTATAGGACATCCAGGCACTCTGAATTACATATCTGGAAATACATACATACTTTATTTATATACTCTTCCCTGCTGCTTACTTAAAACTGGAAAATAACCCTTTGGAAGAAGCACCAGTGGTTCCAGATTAGAGCAAAGAATTTGGACCTGAAGTTACACTCTCAACTTAGTTACTAGTACATCTATGACCACAGATATTTAAGATGTACTTGCCACTCAAAGCATATCTCAGGTTGGTCACCTAAAAATTGAGGCATTTGAAGCTTGTGGCTTTCACTTCAGCACCCTTATTCTCCTATATCCAAAGAGCTCTGAAAGTTTTGGGAGGAAAACCTTTTGTAGTCAGTAAAAATATTTCTAAAATATATGTTGACACCTGAGGCCAAATTCACCCATCTAAATCTGTGCACCTCAATCTATCTTAGATGCCATTGGTAGCCAGTGGAAAATTACAGGTACCTCTTGCAGGTGACTCACATCTCAATCAGCTTATTCAGTTTCTATGGGTGCTTCTCTGTGTGCGTTTACTTCAGATGGCACTTAGAGGGACTGCGTTCCCAAAATACGTGCCTCAGGTGAGGTTATGTGGGAAGAACCAAGGCATTTGTATCCTGTAAACTGACTTGGAATCTTCAGCTCTCTTTCAACACGCAATGCAAGGCTCCTAGACTTTCCAACCCAGGGAATGGCTGCAGCAACACCACCTTTGGGGTTATCAGCCTTTCTGGAGGAGCCATCCCCAGGCATCCTGAGTTGAGGTTTTACTACAGGCTAAATGTGATGTCAACCTCCAGTTTCAGTTCTGGCTCTCGTCTGTTCTCGTCAGCAATCCTCACAAAGGAGAGAAACACCTTGAGAATTCACTCCTGCACCTCAGTCAGGTATTCCCTCTAATGTGAGGTGGGAAAGTGAATTTTAAACCTGGCACAAGGGAAAGAGCCTCTAAGCATGTATCTACTTACCCAGATATTGCTAAAGCCACTCAGGCTTCCTGGAAAAAGACTTATTTCTCTGAAGGTGGACTATGCTGATCTTAAATTGGACATGTCTATATTACTTCCTGCAAAACTGCGTATCCTTTCTGAGGGGCATAAATTTCTTTTTTATGACTACAACGATGCAAAGCAATTTTAAATGCCCGGAGGAGAGAACTAGAAAAGACGAATGAAAAGGAATTGAATGATTCATTAGACTCTGAAGAAGATTTGATGAGGAATTCTATAATTCTGGACTTTTAATTTAAAATTGTGCCTCTCTATTACTTTTTCCCCTTCTTTACCTTCATGGAGCTTCATAAAAATATAATTTTTAAGAGCTCCTTATCTTGCAGCACACAGTAAGAAATATAACACTGTTTATTCTGTTTGGACAGTACATTTGGGTTTTGAGGCTGGTGATTTATCAGTCTTCTCAGGTACTAACTATACCTGTATACCTGGAATGTCCTGATTCCTGTTTCAGCAAAATTATGCCTTTGACATAAATTTCTTACTATTTTTGAACTTTATAGCATTTTCTAGAGGTAGGAGATGAGTGCTATGACCTCTCTGCTTATTTGCTCAGGTATTGGCTAAAGTCTCTCCTCACTCACATTGCTCCAAGGCACAGGAGTGCTGCTGAAATCAATGGAGCTGGTTTGGATTTACACTGACTTGTGAGCACAACCTTGCTGGTGTCTGTATCAAAGTATTCTTGAGTATACTGTTACAGTTTGGATCAAACTAGGAACTTCATAATATAATCTATATTTTGGAGGTGTGAGATTTTTCTTGATACTATAACCCTGCACACCAGGCCCTCAGTTGTTACAAAGAAACCTCTAAAAATTTATGTGAGGTGAGGTTCTAGCCTGTTAATTACAAATCTGATTTATTTCCTCTTTGTTTCAACAGGCTTAGGTTCAGTCTTACAGCATTCCTCTAACCTACCTTTTCTGAAACCTGTTCCCTTTACTCTTGCTTCAAAGACTTGGTTGATTTCTGTGTTCACCACTGTTCTAGGCTAAGGGTCACCTGCAAACCAGCTACTCAGACAGAAGTAGCCAAATGCTAAAAGAGGCTGTCTTAGTATTGGACAAGGTAACAGAAAACAAATTAAGTATTTTAATTTCATGTTTAGAAACTGTGAAGAGTTGAGCAGAAGTATAAATTATTCACATGTGCAGACATCATATGCATAAATTATCCCAAAGCACTCTGCCAGATCTACCAGCACCTCAGAAGAGCAAGAGGGAAAAAGATCTTCTCCTCCTAAGAGAAATGCAGAGCAAGAAAAAGGCACATAGGTGGGCATTCCCTTGAATTACCTTCTTTAAAGTGACTTTTGCTACTCCATACTGAGTTTCTACAACAGGTAACAACCATCTCTTCCCTTCTCCTCATTACTTTCTCACCCCTGTAAATTTTTCCTGTATTTTCTAAGCAGCTTTTCATCTCATACAAAATATTTCCCTGAGCAACTTTATCATTAAAAATCTCTTGATTTTTTCTACAAGTCCCATAATCTACATTTTCAGAGATCCCAAGCCACTTGTACTTCCTTCTCAGTAGAAGAATTTTAAACATTCTTTTTTCTTCCATTTTGCAAGCAGTGTGACAAACATGTGATTTCAAAGATTCATCTCCTTTGAGGGCTGCACTCTACTTCCACTACACCAAAATACAAAGTTTATGAAAATGAACCATGCTTACAAACACACTGCAGAGCTGAAGTTCCTGTAAAATCATTAATAACTTCAAATCAGCTAGGAGAAAACAAGGAGAAAACGAATAGCTACAATACTTCAACAGTAACCCTTTGTTTCTGAAATAGACCAACTATAGGCTTGTTTTTTGTTGACTGTTTTAATGTCAAACACTGAAATGTAATTCTCCTCCCCTCTCCCCACAAATTGCTACTTAACTGTACTTAGGTAATTCAGAAAATCACTGATGTGGCAATTCCATCCCAGACCCTATAAATATGTTTTCTCAGCATGACTCAATAGAACTGCCTCTCTCCTTATTATTAGATAATTATATAAGTTTTTGCATAATTAAAAGTGTGTGAGTACATCTATATCTATAGCAACATACCTCTTGAGGTATGGATATAGGAATAGGTATAGTTATAGATAAATCAATCAAATACTCATGTGAAATACACCTAGGATGTAGCCCTGGCACTTACTGTTTTAACTAGTGATTAATGTTAAAAATTTAAAAATATATATGCAGTTGTTCACTATTTTACAACAGATGAGCTATTGCTCATATGCTTCCCAAACACCAATAAATCTGTGAGAAAACTCTTCTGGTATATAGAACAGCACCAGATTCCTGAAAGGCAGCTTTCACTCAGACAACCAAGAGGCAATTTAATAATTAGACTGCTGAAAGTTCACCAAAACCACTGAAAAGTTCCTCTCCAACAGTTATGTCCATTATTCTGCAACACTGTGAAAAAGCCCAGCTCTGTCTAAACAGGGGCACACAAAGGGAACTGCCACAGCATCTAAATGAGGACACAGAAAGGAAAATGCCACAAGATACAGATGGAAAACATTTGGCTATCTAAACAGGACCATAGGAAGCCATCTGGATCCTAGGATTTCAGCTGGATTCAGAGAGAATCCAAACCTCATCTCACATTTGCTAATGCATCCATATTTTCTTTATTTTCACCTGAACTGTCCTCGCTGGTACAAGAGCCACAGCATGCAAGGATTCACCTCATCATACATCTTAATGAATTAAAACAACAACAGCCACCCCACACACCTTCTCTACTTCTGCCTCTGCCAAGCTCACAACCAGCCAGCCTAGGGACAGTCACAGCCCGGAGTCCTTGCTCCCTCCAGGAGCTGCAGCACAGTGCAACATGTGAGAAACCTGCATCTTCCTCTTGGAAATCCAGTGTTCATGAGAGGGTCCAGATTTCCACCCGTCAGAACTGAAGCTGGCTAGAACTATGACACTATGGAGTCTCAGTGTTCAGGTGGTAGCCTGCTGGGCTAGAACAACCAGAATGCATTTCAGAGCATAGTTAACCCTTCCGAATGTACCACCCAATGCTTGGGGATATTGTCTACACTGGATTTGGGCTGGTGGTTTATGTGGGAGAAGATATAAAACTCATCCCATGACTGTAGAGCTAGGCAGATAGTCTTTGCCTTTAAATTTTCTCTTTTATGGTACTTAGCTTTATATACAGCCTTCCTCCAGCAAACACGAGGGACACAACCTAACTCCTTCTAGCTTTTTGCTTGGCCAACCAACCAAAATCCTTTAAAAATACCCATTCCTTTTCTAAACCTGTGTATTTCTGTTTAAAACCCAGCCTTCCAAAGTGCTCAGGGCCATGGTTTCCACTATAGAAATACAAATATCTTTGCTCAGGACCCTTTTAAAAATTGCCCATGGATTCAGATGCCTAAAAATTTATTTAAAAGCCAAACATTCATCACATTTGAGAATTATTCTATCTCTATTAACATCCTGCAACTCTCTGTAAAATCTGGCAGGCTGTGGTTTTTTTCCAGTACAACTTTCAGTGCTTTTCTCATCTGACCAGCTTTTTGCAGCATGAACCATATGGTATATAGATATATTTGTATGAGGGCATGAACCTGCCTCTAACTCCTAGGACTACCAAAAGTCCCAAAGACACTCTTGTCCCAGACTTGTATTTCTTGTCATCCCAGTCCCATAAACAGGCATCTGTAGTGAAGCTCATGTGTGCAAGTGTCATTATGCTCATTGGCCTTCTGAAAATGCTGATTTCAGAGAAAATAGTGTAATTCCTTGGGTTAAAAAAGAAAACAGAACAAAAGCACCCCTCACTCTCATCTTCTGAGTTATACTCAACTGGAAATAAAAGCAACAGTAATTTCACAACTCTACCTATTCGGGAAAGGCAGCACTTGCACAGTCACTGTATTCAGATCAGTACATTACTGTAACCTCAAGAGAGGAGACAGGCAGGGTTGGGAGAGGAGGAACAAAACACATCTAAAATACTCCCTCTGACCAGAGAGGTCAGAGCTTTTTTCCCTGGTAGAGAATTTTTAAATGAAAAAATACAAGTCTCTTCTTTTAATGCACTGAACACCAATCTGCCCATACTACAGACCAACTCCTACTATTTAAACATTAAACATTTATCTGGATTCTGCGCAAATAGAAACAGAAGTGGTGTTTCTAACATCTGTCATTGCTGGAATAATCATGTTGCCGTGCAATGATTATGTTGGGATCCTTTTACAAAATGAAAACAGCATTCATTCGCAATTATTCATCACTGTAGGGCCCTCTCTCCTCCTGTGATTGTTATTTAAGATGAAACAGCTCCCTTGTTTTCACTGACTAAAACTGGTTTTTCAGGGAGCTTTTTGCTTACAGATAAATTTTCCTCCGGGTCAATTCAACTTAATTTTAAGAGGCTGCATTGCATTATATTCTAAATTAATTACAGCAACTGCCTGCAGTTTAATGCACTTTAACGAATAGTTAATGCACTGCTGCAGTTCTTGGTGAGAAATTACTCCTCATACTGTTATTTCAGACTCATGCTGGTAAGGATTACTCCTCTGTCTCATTCCATTGACATGATCCCCTAACAGGATGAATGTATTTTACACTAAACATTTAAACAATAAAAGAGGAGAGAGAGAGAGAGAGAGAAAGAGTGACTGTAGGAATATTAATGAGTGGGGGAACTTCGACAGGGCAGCAATGAGATGAAAGCAACGTTGCTATTAAGGAACGTTTTCACTCCTGCCTGTCTATCACCAGGCCGAATCTTTAGATAAGTGTTTTTCAGCATGATACAAGATGTTATCAAATGTTGTTGTACAATATTTAGTCTCAAGGGCTGACTTAAAAGAAATGGCATCAACTGTAAAACAATACAACCCACCACCACCAAAGAAAAGTGGAAGGCAAGTACAGCAGAGGGTTGGAGTTTGATGCACACTTATTATCACAGCTTTGCTTTTCCACAGAGCTGATTTTTATCTGGACTGGATATAAGTGATAAGTATACTTTACGTCTATACATGGGTTTTTTTGTGTGTGCGTGTGCGTTCCCTCTCTAAAAGGGGAATGTGAAAGTGTAGGGGGGGAAGAGAGAGAGAGAGAGTATAAAATTGAATGCAGGCTGCCAAGATGGAAATGATATTTGTTTTCTATCACACCAGAGATGCACCATTCCAGCTTTTGTCCTTCAAAGCTGTGAGAGACCACGCTTTAATGCCTGCAGGTTGACCATGCATTGTTATTATACAGTCTTCATGTTCACATCATGTGTCATCTGACCAAAGGAGAGTCTACAAAGTGAAAGCCTCATGCAAAATTTATGCTTATATGGCTGTTTCAGTCAGTGGAAAAATCAATACTGCAGGCTTGATGCACAGAAATGACTGAGTGCTCTCTGACTGACACTAAAAGCACTGGGAGATTGAGGGGCTGCATTTGCCGTTCAAGGAATTGAGTGTATTAGAGCTCTTATAATAGTCTGCTCACCTTATATTAGCCTTTCCTTGGGATTATTTTTTGATAACAATTATGATTGTGGGGTTTAAGGCAATTACACTATTACAAAGAAAAAGCTGCTTTTTATGTCCTGTAAAGCTGTCATATATTTCACACCACAACTGCCTTCCAATTATTTTGCTACAATGCACTTTGGAAGCAAAATGTCCTAACTGATATATATTAGTCCTTTATGTTTTATAAATAAAAATCAAAGCTGTAATGTAATCCTTCAAAAGAAGCTTCTCGGTTTCCTAGATGTTATTTTAAAAAGAGTAAAATGCAGTGTGTGTTGTAAGTCTTAAAAAAGACGTACACAGTATCTGCTTTTATATGGGAGGACAACACGAGCTGGGGAAGCTGCACAGACTGTGCAGGCTGTTGTAGCTCAAAATGCTAATACAGCCCGTTAAACATGGGCAGATGTGGTCCACAAAGATGGAGTTTAACCAAAAAAAAAAAGGAGAGAGAGAAATAAACCACCAAATACATGCAACCTAACTCCTCAAAGGCGTTTTAGAAAAGAGGTTTCAAGATGTAGTTTTGATGTTAGGGTGAACACCCTGCAAGAATTTTTAAGGACTCAATGAATACTTCTTTGTTAGACATAGAAGAGGGTGTCAGAAAATGGATCAGGAAAATTAATGTTTGAAATAAGAAGCAAACTCTGGTAATCTAAGGAAATTACATATATTCTCTCCATCAAAAAATACCTCTGGTAGGAACAGGAATGCATTTGCACTGCATTTTTGTCACTGTAAATACAAAGAAATATTTTATTAGATGGTATTACAAGCTTTTCATCAATGTTTTCTACTTTTTTCCTAACTCTAGGTAATGAGTAAAATAATTAATACAGATTTTAAGAAGGGATTAAGAAATGCTTTGCTAGTTGGTTTAGAAATCCCTGAATACCATAGCAACTATCATTATATTATTACAAAATACACTTTACTTCCATATTCAGCTTTTTGACATCTATGCACCCATTTAGCTGTGGCCTGCACTTTTAAAACACTCAGTAATGCTGATTAATTAGAACAGGTCAAGTGGGGGACTTTATTTCAAATTCAAACCCTCAGACGTGAGGTGGGTAAAAAATATGGCCCTTTCTAGCCATAAACCAAATAAGCATTGATGAAAATGAAAGACAAAAATTACCTTACAAAACACTGGTGTTTGTATGCTACAGAAATATATGGAATACTACCTATCTGAATTCTCACAAATGAAATGTTCACTACCTCTGGAGCTCCTGCAGCAGAGTCACACTCACCCCAAGCAGCAGAGTACAGAGGGTTTCACAAAGTAGTTGGGTCTAGTAGATAGACAGTGCCAGCTGGAACATGCATTCAAGTATCCTGATAACATTATTTTAACCCTCTTCTAAAACAAACATTTCTGCAAACAGGGCTTGTGAATTCAGCCTGAATTGCCTATCGAGATTCTTTTTGTGTGTGTGTAGTGGGGGTGCATGACCATCTGAACTCAGAACTACCAAGAAGTAGCTGCCATCCACGGAAGCTGGCCTGGGACATCTATAAGCCCCATTCAATATGCTTCATTCAGGTGCTACTTTCAAGAGATGAGCAAGGACTTCATTAAAGATGCTGGAGTGGCCAACCTCCTGCAGATCAAGGTCCCCCA